>CABFOV010003103.1:0-71235 GCA_902141375.1 Timema poppense
GGAATGGGCCGTTCTCGCATAGAAAACTGGCCCATTCCATTCTGGTTTAGGTAGGTGTCGTCATGAACTTAGTGTAGCGCGGTACTTGAGGCGTACTAAATTTGACTATGAAACTGGCCCTAAGACTAACATTTCAAACCTAGTTTAACTCGTAGCCCAATTGTAATATGGGAAGAATGATGCACTTTTAAACGCAGGTAAAAACAGGTATATGTGTCCCAACTTTGATACAACCTAGAATTTAGTCGCAATAATTTGTCCAGTTGTCTTTAATGTGTGTTTTAACATCCAATTATCCAAAAATAGCTTTATAGAAACCATTAGTTAAATGGGAAATTAAAGGTCAGATAATTTCTAAACTTATTAGACATCCCTTGCAGTTCGTTCATTTCATGAAATATTTTTATAGCCATTCATTTTGGTTACATAGTACCGACGTAATAATAATGTCAAAAAATTAAATAATAGGCACTAGAATGCAGAAATAGGCATATTAAACTACGACAGGTATAGCAAGCCGGTAGTGTAACATATATGGCTTTAATAAAATACTGAACCAGATTGGAATCAGTAATGCATTTAAAAATAATAATAATAATTCAGAAATAATATATACGTACCTTGATCACATAAATCAGAATAAACTGTAAAGAGGAAAACAATTGTTTAGGCTATTTACCACTACAGCACTAGTGGCGAAGAAACAAGGTACTAGCACGGGAATTAGGCGAACCCAACACTTGAAACGTGATCCATGCAGCAACAATGGTGAGAGAACAACGCAATAAATGTGTTAAATTACAGTACAGACTACTTTTGGAAATCGCGTAATAGCCGTCCATAAGAAGTTAGCATTAGTCTATAGATTCCTACTACTATTCTTGGGTTGAGATTAAGCGTGGTGTTCTTTTTCTTAACTCTGTTATTTTAGGTTTTATTTGTTTGTAAATCACAGCTGTGTTTTTATAAATTTCACAGAAAATACCCTTAACTAATTATTTTCAGTATTATGATAAAAGCTAAGACAATAACATTTCACCACTTCAACCACATCCATAAAAGCATACCTACATTGGTGGTCACGTGGACTAAGGTGTCAATCTCGACTAGTGGTCTGATTCCCCTACACGTTTATTAAGTTTCTTCTACAAAACCCGCCTTGGTGGCGTAGTTGGCTAACGCGCTAGTCGTGTTGAGCTCGACCGCTGAAGACGGGGAGATCGAGGTTCGAATCTTGGTCGGGTGAACTGAGGGTGGTTTTTCCTAAATGGTTTTCCAATCTTCCTCCACGCAAATGCGGGTTCACTTCCTCTAATTCAACCTTACCAATTCTCAACCCATCAGCGTAATTAGTACTTAAGCGTATAACCCGAACGAGTAGTAAGACGCGGTGCTAAGTAATAATAAAAATGAATTCTTCTACCAAACAGTTCTCCGCTCCCCCCTCCCTGATCGCAAATGTGGATATAGGCCCATTTAGTCTTAATTCGACCTTCCTCATGCCTATCCGATTAGTGTGAATATACGGATAGCATGGACGGATAGTAAGACACCAAGCACGTTATAAAATTCATATCATGCTAAGTCCTTACTTAATTGATCACCTTGATTTATTAAACGAATATGTTTTATAGATATTATTATTGCCATCCAGACATGATCTTCATTTTAAGAGTCAGTTTCATCTCACTGATAATCCGTAGCTTAGGTAATTAATACAGCTCCAACCAGTTTTTATTACTGCTTCTTACTGACCTATTCATTTTGTATGCGTACATGATAATTACTCTAATAGTGTAAAGATTCGGAAGCAAACATTTTAAAGGTAATCTACATGACTTTGCGTGGAAGGATGATGGTAATACATTTATAAAAATCCACCTTCAGTAGACCCAATTTGGATTAGAACCTTGATCTCATCGTCATCAGCACGTTGGTCTAACAAGAGAGTGACGCTTTAAGGTAAGCACTCACTGGCACGGTACCGCACGGACCGCAAGGACGGAACGGAAATTACAACTAGTTCGTAGTATTATTTGTTACCAATATGCGCCCACTACGTCGGTATCACCAGCAACGGACCATCCACCGTTCTGCAATTCGACAGAAATTCCGGGCGAGGTAATTAAGATCAAGTGCGCTCCGGAATTTTTGGCGTCATCTTCATACAGATCAGGATATAATGTGTGGTATTCGCCAAAAATATCTTTTCCTGTTGATGTTGTGAATCCAGAATCGTCATTTCCTACATTTTCTTCTCTCCTCTTCAATTAAAAGACAACTATTAGATACAAATTCTTCCTCGCTTTCCACATTTAAATAATACGGTGAAATATCACACACAAAAGCACAATTATAAATATGAAACAAATCTAACAACAAAAGAAATGCAAACATTACTTCCTTGAGCACGCAAAGGAGGTTACCTTCCGGCTCGAGAGCAGCTTCGCGAACCGAGTCTCCGCCCGTGACGTCAGTGTGGATAGTGGGCACAAACAACCCCCCCTCCCCTGCCTCCCCTAAGATGTGCGGTGCGTGCGGTACATACCGTCCGTAGGGTACCGACCCAGTGGGTGCTTACCTTTGTAGTTAGACTATTCGGACACTGAAGTGGGTAGATCGAATAAGTTGTCACATCGTAGTGCGTTAAACTGGAGTCTTCACTAGAAATAAATGGAACTGAGGAGTCGTGTACTGTAGAATTTTGCCAGGATAAACCGAGCTTTTTCAAAACAGTGCTTGGTCCCCATTTTATCAACCATACATTCAGGCTCTTCACTACATACCTCACATGGGAAATTTATTTACTTTTATACCCGGCCAATGAGTAGCTTAGCTGGTCTCAAAGTATAGTGGATAGAATACCTGGTAATTGACCTAGACGTCTCGGGTTCGATTAATGGCTGGTACAGTTTTGTTTTTTCAAAATGGGAGTAGTTATCATGGTGTTCAGGATTTGGTTAATTAGACTTAAGTTAGGTTAAGATCATAATTGGTTCCATCACGTCATATTCACAATCATCATCCCCTCATCTCATCAGGACATGGAAAAAAATTACGAGGAGGATGCACGATTAGTATATTCGGGCGTCCCCTGGGCAACGGTACGATAGTTCCAACCAAACTCTACGGAAAATGAGCTACATTCTAATGTAACATAGATATGCCATCAATAATGAGTATTTAACTAGTGATGAGAATATTACATGCATACATTTTAATATATCTGCTTGACATGGCAATATTACATGTTATTCCACTGTAATTGAGATCAATGAAAACATTTATTAATATTTAATGAAAAAAGTACAGCCAAACTGATAACTAATTGGTTTGAAAAGAAAAAAAAGATCATTAACTTTGTCCCAATTAAGCCGTTGTCAAGGGGAGAATATAGGAAACCGCACCTTGAGAAGGAGTCCTGATTAGTACGAAACAATGTAACTAATATCCTATTTATTAGGCCGTGAGATGGACACTTAAGGGAACATAATTTAAGAGATAGATTTTAAGGATTCATGACAGAACTCTCCTGGAGAGAGGACAAGAAACAATGTTGTGAAAAATAAAAAAAGTTTTGTGCTAGTTTTCCCGGTTGGTTAGTGAGCTCTACTTTTAAAAATAAGAGTATACTACGCTACCCTGATGAAAATTATTATGAGTAGGTCATGCCTTGAACATATTTGCCCTTTTACCTTTTAGTCCTTGCGTAAGAGTTTATAGCAAAGGTGGTCGTGAGTGAGACATGTAACAGATGTCTCTGGACGATACACCACGAATATTAGGTGATGTTAGGACTAGAAATTAGGGGTGAAAAAGAGACAGGGGTACACAGATAAGGGCGGATACAGGGCCTGTTGTTGAGGGGGTAGATTGATTTTCATAAGGCTTCAACTATATATTTAATAATTTTACCTAATCAAGATTTTATAATAATATTGCTAGTTTAAAAAATTAATAAATAAATATTATTATAAAAAGAGGACATACAACTACAATTTTATTAATAAATCTGTAATTTTAATATAAAAATCACGAAACAAAAAAGTCACTTTTACAATACAAGTAATAAGAATGTACTTTACATTAACCTAAAATGTTTTAGTATTAATAGCAAAAATATGTATATTGTTACAAATTATGGGCTATAATACTAACTTTCTTTTATGCTTAATAGAAATAAGTTGAAAGAGCTACTGATTAATTCATTTAAGATATAGAGTGAGGAAGGTATTAGTCAGTCATTCTTTACAACATTAAGGTATTTGTCTTAATATATTGGATTATTTTGTATGGGGAATACGGGGACCACCTCCATCCCCCGACGTCCCCCTCCCCCCCTTTGTATCCGCCACTGTACTCAAAGCCATCTGTATGGCAGCGATTTTGTTTCACTACATAGTCACAGCATGTATTGGTTTTTTCCCCTTCATCAACTCTTCCAAACCCCCATTTTTTGTACCTCTTTCTCTCCCGTTCTTTCTATTCACAGGTATGTTCCACTACATTTACAGAGTACATCAAATTGATTTCAAAATTAATGAGGACAATTTTTTGAAGTTCATGTTTAGAATATCGTCATGTAAGCATAGTTGTGATTTCATTTTTATACTCAAAGAAATAAAACTTATACACCCGATGAGTTTTACGAAATTGTCAGAAAATTAAGTAAGTTATATACTAATAACTCATAAATAGGCTCATTTATTCATAGAAATATATTTTGACAAAGCTACCTTATTTTATAACTTTTCGTAATCGCAGACATTTCCTTAAAAAATTAAGTGTACAGGGAGAAAAGGGTAAAAGCTACATTACACACATTTTTAAAAATATTTTTAAAATCTCAAACCATATAATGACCCCAGCAAATACTTTTCTATAAATTAATATAATAATGACAAATACTTCTTTTAATAATAATCTAAAATACATTTGAAAAGTCTAATAATTGTATAACAGATGGAAGCACTAACTAAATTTGGGTTAAAATTGAAATTTACTCTTATTCCCCTGTACTCTTCAAATATAAACATTTAATCCGTCTTTTGTATTATTTATTTTACTAATCTTGCTAAATAAATTATGCCTATTTTACGTACCTATTAATGTGTTAGAATCGTACAAATATTTAGTTAAATTTTATATTGAGCTGGTTATGTTGTTTTTTAGGTGTTTAGTTGTAGAAAATTAAAAAAAAAATTCCATTAGCCAATTATACATTTCTTTTACCCTTATAGTAGCAAAATATTTTTTATTGATCACTTAGTAGAACCAATAAATAAAAGCTTAGTTAATACCTTTCAGGGTAAACGGGTACATATAATAAAGTAGAAAGAGTTTGACGTATTTTCTGGTTTATATTAAGAATAACTATGTCTACACGTTCAGTACTCATAATTATTATATAGCTAGTTCTAAAAAAAATTAAATTTTTAGGAGAGCAATTTTAATAAGCCTATTTTCTCCTTTTGTAAGAAGGAAAAAGAAATATCTTAATAAAAGGAGGATTGTGGCCAACAATGGAAAGTATTATGGTGTAAGTGGTTTAATTCGTATTGTATTCGAGTTAATTAATAGTAGGCCTACAGTCAAAACTTTCTAAATTGTCTTTGTATAAGTTTTTAAATCCAAACGGTCCGAATTGAAAACTAATTTAATCTTCTTTTAAAAAAAGTAACTTTTACTTTATTGTGAAAATAAATGATATAACAATAATATTAAAAATAATATAGAAAGCACTGCTTGCATTAAGTAGACTTTATTTATTACTACATCAAACCCACATTGGTGCTCATGATAACTATATTTCTTACTCATTAATTTTTTTTTCGGTGAATTGGATGTTCGGTGACTTGGGAGGTGGGGTTCAATTTCTTGTTGGGTGTACAATTTTTTTTTAATAACTACCTACTTTTTCTCCCTCCACTCAAATTTGGGTACATTGGCTCTAAATTTTATATTTCTCATCCCTAGCCCAAAAGTAGACCCCTTGTTAAAATGTGGCTATCCCGGATGGGTATAAAGATGGGGAGGATTAAAAACTAAACTAGTTATAATAATAGTGTTTAAAATAAAATAATATATATTCATTGAATAATATACTTATTTTATTAACAAACTTAAATACAATCGAGTTGCATAAAATAAAATAAAAAGTTAATTTCATGTTATTTCAAGTCTTTTTGTAGTCTTAAAATAATGTTTTTAGTTCAACTTCATTTAAAAACTAAAGGTTGGTTCCAAATCTATTCTACTGTATAAATGTGACTAGCAAAGTAGTATAAAATATGAAAAATATATACATGCCTACAAATATATATAAATAGAATGATGAATTTATTTATTATCATATCGAATATCAATAATACGAATCCCTTGGGTGTTATAAAATAAAGCTATATTTCGATAAATTTCCATACCGTTATATGGTCTAGCCAAAGTTAATTATTCAATATTTGATCTAACCTTAGGGACATGTTTTGTTTTACTCTTCTTATGTTAACACATACCTGTTCAATTTAAAACTAATAACAAAAGTGATTTTTCAAAAATTTTTATTTGAAATTTCCTTTTTTATAATTCTAAATAGAACAAATTTATTTTTAACAAATTTCATTTATGTTAGAGAGATCTATAGGTTGTAGAATAACACATAGTTCATTAATAATTTCTGATATTACCCTTAATTAAACTATGGCATTATAAACTCAAAAGTTCACTGCCGCACTTAAAAAATTACGTTATATATTCCTATCTAGAGCTAGTTCTATCAAGTCCACCTCATTACATCCTATCTCTTTCAGGTCCATTCTAATTTTATTATCTCACCTACATTTAGGTCTTCCAAATTATATCTTGTCATTAGGTTCGCCAGGCAGTAATTTTACATAACCGCATAGGTGACGTAGTTGGCTAACGTGCTAGTCGTTTTGAGCTCCACTGCTGAGGACGGGGAGATCGAGGTTCGAATCTCGGTCGGGTGAACTGGGGGTAGTTTTTCCTAAATGGTTTTCCACTTTCCCTGCACGCAAATGCGTGTTCACTTCCTTTAACTCAACCTTCCCAATTCCTAATCAATTAGCATAATTAGTAATTAAAGCGTATAACCCAAACGGGTAGTAAGACGCTGTGCTAAATAATAATAATTTTACATGGTTTTAGAATCTCCCATTCGCGCTGCAACTCTTGCCCACCGTAATGTAGGATTCTGATTGGAATGAACAGTAGAAGTGAATTTAAAAAAAAAATCTGTAAACATTGATAGCATTTTACTTTATTATAGGTAATATTTCATAGGAATCTATATTATTTATGAAAGGTGACTGTTTTATATCAAATGACTTTATGTGAACATATTGAAAAATTGTTCTAGTAACTTTTATAGCTTTCAAAAAAAAATCCTTCCTATAATGGTTTTAAGTAACTTTTATAGCTCTCAAAAACTTCCTTTCTATCTAAACCTGACTGTGTGTATAATTATATTACACACATTAATGTTTGTTGGAATTGTTCATACCAGAGGTAAATTGGTAATATAGGTAGTGTTTTTCTTTAAATATCGTATGTTGACATTAACGTTGATCGAATATGTTGGTGTAGAACTACTTGTATCATTGGGGAATATAGAACTCTATAGTTATATAATGCCAAAATGTAATATAATTTTTGACAATAATGTTGCTACAAAATTTAAACTAAACAGAGCGATTGTTATTTGGCACAGCCCAGTTAATATTTTAGAACAAATTTGTTTTCATACGCTAGAGTACTATACTCATGTTATCAACTTGACCTAATAAGTGAAATGTGACAATAAAAATAGACGCCTTTAATGCTCAAACATATTTTATTTAAAAAATATATATTTACTATTTCAAAGGGTAGCCCACGTCATTATAATGTTTGTTTTTTTTAAATGGAAAAGTTGCTATGACACAAATGCGCACGTATTATAATACTACAAACAAAATAATTAAACATACAAGGAAAATCCAATCAAACTTTTTTCGTTTGGACTTTTGTTAAATGTGAAATATACTTTTAGCTCATAGAATATCAAGTTTTGTAAAACTTGTATACTTGTTTTCGGGGGAATATGGAGAAACGCATACAGTTTAAATTTAGTTTACGTATGAAAACATACTAATATTTTAATGTGGACATTTAGATTAGTAAAGAAACTCCTAATCGAACCCTGGTCAGGTTGTTTAGTTATTGTATCATAATTTACATTGTTAGTATCCCAGGTTTTTATTTTCATATAACAAATTTGTAATTAATCGATCATATGTTAATTATCATGTACGGTACGAGATTAATTGTTAGATTATGGCATTTTGTAAATCAATTATAGAATCACCTCATGAAATTAAATAAAATTTGAAATGGACATATATTTCATGTTTATTATAATCATTTTTTAATAATCGTGTTTTAACAACCGGCTCCAAAATAAGGATCGGGAATTATTGTAGAGAAAATCTGTAACCGCATTAGTGTCAAGACGGGATGGGGAAAGTCACAGTAAAATCTTGTTTAGAAAAGCATTCTTAATGCATCCAGTGGAGATTCAAACTACGATTTCCCCGCCACGAGTAATCGAGGCTATTGCATGAATGATGTCTTAGACCACGTGAATGGGATTCTGTTACATATTGATGTAGATGATAATGTAAGCCGAATTATAATATGTTAATACACATATGCTCCACTTAACACATTTGGTTACTGATCCAATGGCCCACACACACATGGGAAATGTTTTCTGAGTTATTTCAGTAGATAAACTTACAGTGAACTTATGATAGGAACTATCACGAGATAACTAGTGAAGTAGTTACTTTGAAATATACGGGGCGTGTTTACACGTTAATTGTGCTCATTATTGTTTGTGTGTGTGTTTATGTATGTGTGTGTGTAAATTACCAAATTAGTTTATGTTTTAAAACAGCTCCCTATTTCCTTTATAAAATAATTAATATAACTGTGAGATGCATTTAATTTAAATCACTATAGTAAAAAAAAATATTTTCCAAAACAAAAACATTCAGTTTCGTTTTGTATAAAAGACAAGGAAATAGCTGGGGTCTTTTTGTTTGTGTTTTTCAGCACCATGTTATACTATCCGTTTGGGCTATACACCTAAGTACTAGTTACTATAAGTTATTAAGGATGAGGAGTGTTGAATTCAGAGGAAATGTACCCACATTTGCTTGGAAAGTTAGAATGGAAATCATTTAGAAAATCCACCCTCGGTATATCCGACTGGGATTGAGCCTCTATCCCCCAATCATCGACAACGAGTTTATTGCAAGAGTGATGCCTTGAACCATGCATCTGCCAAAATGGGTTAAAATGTTGTTCACTTTCCTAATGGGGGGGAAGGGAAAGCGAGCTAAGATCCGTTTTTATGACCAAATCATTTTGGTTAAAAAATATTGTTTAGGCATTGATTTTGTAGATACATTTGGTTTAGTTGTTCTGTTATCATGTCATGTGTATAATTATTTCACCAAGACTTGCATTCTTCAGTCAAGCTAATGACGGATTTATTTTAATAATGAAATATACCTATTACTATCGGGCCCATTTGAATTGCGAGATAAAATATACCTCTCATCCGGTCCATACAAATTGCGGAATAAAATGTAATCTTGTTCAACTTCTAACCACTAAAATAACCTAACCTTGCATAACCTAACCTATAATGACCTAACCTAAATTAACCTAGCCTAACCTAACCTCTATGTTCCATTTTGAACAAAGTCATTATGAATTTAATTTTTACCCTGCAGTTTGTGTGAGGGTATTACTGAGCTCGAATGATTTGTTCCGCAATTTGTGTGTACCGTTATTATCGTAGACAAACAATATAGATTTAAAATAAGCTTAGCCCATTACGGGGGGGAGCACGAGTAAAGGCATTATCGGTTTTCACATTTTCAGGATTGATGGTGATGGAAAGTTCGTAATTTTTTCAACCCTATCTAGGTAGGCCTATTTTTTGTTCATAATAATTTCCAACCACATTATTCTTTTTCGACGTGTTATTCTGCGCACAAAGAGTCGACGTTGTAGTAATTTTTTCAACCCTATCTAGGTAGGCCTATTTTTTGTTCATAATAATTTCCAACTACATTATTCTTTTTCGACATGTTATTCTGCGCACAAAGAGTCGACGTTGTATATGGAAAGTTAGAAGAATTAGCCATATTTGTTTTGGTAGACCTGTCTTACAGCCGGATCCCCTTCTTGAAGCTAACCCCGACACTTGACCGGGGAAATAGTGAATTCTACGAGCGGGCGTTGAAAAAAATATATCAATTCTGCCGAGAAAGGTGTCTTAATATACAATTAGAAGTAATTTTATTCGCCACAATAGACATGAGACCAACGGATTTTTAAAATCCTACATAGGTAGCTGTTTTACGGATTTTTGTCGCTCAAGAATTATACATTGGCCTCCGCTGGGCTTGAATTCGCGAACACCGGGTCATGAAGCTATAACATTAACACAATACCACCTAGGTCAACAATGGTTTCCCAGTTTTCAGTAATAAAAATTAATGATTTAATTCCTCAAAATGCAACATTACTTATATATACCACAATTAGTATATGAGCATAGTCCGTATCTATAATTTAAAAAATAGTTATTTCCCATATTTTATAGAGTAATGCAAGATAAAAAAACTATATTTATAGGATTGAGGTTTAATTAATTTTATACTCCTCAAATATTTTATTTTAATATTCTATGTTTAATTATTAGTGTAGGTCTTGATTGAAAGCAGTTATTAATGAAAGAAGCTACAAAAAAAACTGTTGAGTAACTTTACTCTTTCTCTATCAGCTGTCACAACACGTCTCCTTCAATTGCAAACATCTGTAATCATTTTTTTTTTGTGTCTGTTGATATTGTGAAGAAATTGGTTCTTTGAAAGCCACTTCATTATAAGAGAAGGGTGATAGAGATATCTCAAAACTCTTTCAAAAGTCCCAACCTCAAATTAAAGAGAAGATACTGCGCTGTATACAAAGTGTAGTAACCAGATATATCACATTAGATATTATTGTATTCAACTATAGCATTTTTTGCTATACATTTCCAGTAGTAAAATTACAAAGAAAAAAGAGTGCAATTTTTTTTTCAAATTTACTATTTCTTAACAAAATACAAGTACGTTTTTATCAATTTATTTAAAGTGAAATTTTATGTAACCTTTTTGTTAGCCGTCTACCATAGTATGAGTTTGGTAGGAAGAAAAGTAGGAGCTAGTTACCAAAGCTACTAAAACAATTTTAATATATATTTATACATCAAGTCGTGTTAACTGACACTGTCATGTTGATATATATAATTGATACCCGTTAAATAACACAAATAATGTAATAAAATGTAATCAATGTTGGCTGCAGAGAAATATATTTGAATTTTCTTTATTGTTTTTCAACCAAAATCAGGATATCTGTTTTGTTATTGTTATTGCTAATATCAACTTAAAATAGCTAATTTTAAGAAAATATAATTTAAATTGTTTTCTTTAATAGACCAGTTGTTGCTAGGAGATACAAAAGGAATTCTCATTGCGGAAAAATCAGTTATAATATTCTCAAGTCTAGATTTAACCTTGGCCCTCCAGGGTTTGAGTCATTCATGGTGACACATACCTACATTTATTTAAAGTATATGTTAAATAAAGGGACATTACCATTTTCTCAAATAACACTACACAAATATTGTTTTTTTTACTGCTACAAACCTTACTGCCATCAGCTTTATCCAGAATTAATCAAAAACCTTTATTATTAATAATTGTAATCAATTTTGATTATTTGTTTTAGTTGAAGATCTTGGGGGCATACACATGTAACATTATGTGTATGTTTGTGCTGGCGAAAAACAATAATGATGTAATCTAGCCTAGATTGCTCGAAGTATAGCTGTTAGATAGTAACGTTGATATTATATATATATGTGTGTGTGTGTGTTTTCACAGCTCTATTGAAAATATTCTGGATTTAACTAAAAGTAATTACCTTTCCAATTATATAATTGTAAATATTTAATTAATTAGTACCAATCATATGTAGATATGATTGGAATAGTAAACGAGTAAAATTATACACATTCATAGAGTGTAAAAGTAATTAATTAGCAAATGCCTCTAATCCAAGGACGTAGAGAAATAATATTTCTAGGGGGTGTCACACTTGAAAATCTTACTATACCTTTAGTTGATCAAATATTTTAGATGTAAAAATGGATCCTCCTCTATAGCCTTTATATTGAAGTACCTTAAGATCTCAAATAATAATAATAATAATTTCAATTTCAATTTCCTTTATTATAGTGATGGCCAACAGTAGTAAGACCTATAACAGGCCAGCACTGAAAAGTACACACGTACATACCTTATAATACATATATTTACACAAGAAAAAATGATAGACAAAAAATGGCTAAATAATGTTATATACTGATGAATAGTTACGAGATAAAAAGTAGTTAATAATAATAAGAATAAAAAGTAACATTAAAAACAAATAACTAAATAGTAAGCAGTAACATTGTGCAAAAAATAGATCAGAATATTGTAAGTTTAAATAATATAGGCAGAACCTCTACATGATAAATTATTGATATGGGACATCCTTAAATAACTCTCTGAGTTTAGCTTTCCTTTTATGATAAAAGTCAAATTCGACAAATCTAGAATTGGCGCTATGGATACAACGACCTATAGGGCTCGTCTTATAAGAGCTATCGAGAAAAAATAATTTAGGATTACGAGAAGCCCGAGAAGGGATATGAACGCCTACATGATCAAGGGCAAATTTGCAATAAATATTGTTATTGAAAATATTAAAAACAAAAAGGGCATCACATTAAAGTCTACGCGAGAAGAGAGTTTGGAGCCCTAAGAGGTTTCGAATTCTGTTATTATAATAATAATAGAACACTGACATTACTGGATATATGTGTAGTTTATACTTCCTTTATATTTCATTTAATGTTTTATGAGAGAAGATAGATACGAAAACAACCATTTGATGTCCATTATTCCACGGGTTTCACTATAGAACACCTTTTTTATACACCTTTTGTGAGTTGGTTAACTGAAGGGGCTGAAAGCAATTGTTTTAATGGCACATGAGAGTTTCAGAAAAATATATTCATCTCACTTTGAAAAAAAAAACATTTCTAGTATTGGATATTCAAAAATTAATTTGAAACCTGTTTGTTTTTCTTGTCAGTAAAAAATGTAGTAATGTGTTTCTTTCAGATTTAATTTTTTTTAGTGTCAAAACATTTTATAACTAACTTTGTATATTCTCTGAAAGGTAGGTCATAAAATAATCCATTATAATAGATTTAGATTGTGTTTCATTAATTTTAACTCGCAATGTTTAATAGTCTGTCATATGCATTTTCTTAAAGTAACTTCATATGAAGCGGTTAAATGAACACAAATGTAATTCGTCCAAAAGTTCACTACCACTAATATCTTTTACATCGTTATAAAAATAATGAATGCAGCAACACGACTGTTTCAAAATTATTATAAGTTTTGTATAGTCCGATTTTCATAGGAATAGCCTTATCAGACAGATACAAAAGCTACTATATCAATTTTCATGTATTCATACGTCAGTTTATTTAAGCTACAGATGTAACTTTTGATAAATTTTATTGAAATATTTAAAAAAGCTATTAGGCTTAATTTAGTTAAATATGACAAAGTTGCAGGCGAAAAAGGTTTGTACTACCTAAAAGGCTCTTTATATAAAAAATTAGCTATATAATATACATCTCTCGCTCCTATTTTATTCACAGTGACGACCAGCCTGTGTAGCGTTGAAATTCTGCTCATATCATCCACTATAAAACTAGATATTACCGTAGCAACAGATGCGTGAAACTGAAGTGCCTGGTTCCAGGGTTTTGAGATGGATACACTGACTAAGAGTATATGCTCCAAACCAACCTAAGGTTCGAAATATATATATAAGCTACGTTTTGTTAGAAGTTACGCTTTGATAAAATTTCTGGTGTTGTAGTCTACAAATTTATCAATGGTCAATTTGAGCGAATATATATCACCTATTTACTCGACTTTCACTAGCGAGAAAGTTTATAATTAATTACAAAAACCTTATTCAGTGGCAGTATTGTGTAATGTGCTACTCTCTTAATAGAATATACGGCTGATAACGGTTAGAACGTGTTTCGATCCCTGTCAGGTATACTGAGGGTGTTTTTTTAAAACTGGTTTTCTCACACTATATCCATGAAAACGCTGGTACTCTTCAGCTAAAATCAACCTTTATAATCTCTAACAAATTAGCGTACATAAGCGAATAACTATAATGGGTATTAAGTCGAGGTGCTAAAAATATGAACAGAAAATGGTTTATTGCTTTAGGAATAGTTGAGGATAAATTGTACCATATGTTTCCCTGAAGCGATAGCACTGCTCATTGTATTGTTTCTCTGGAAAAACAGTTATGTTAATTGTCCTGTTCCTTGGAGAAGCAGCACTGAGGAATTTGAATATAAATATGGGAGTTTCTTGGTTAAAACTACTCTCGATAAATTTATGGATTAAGATACCTTGATTCTCGATCAAAAAGCCATTTTATAAAATGGAAGTTCAGTAAAATGCTATACACCAAATGCAGCCATCCCTTGTTGGTCATTTATGAAGGGGAAAAAAATGCAATAACTCAAAAACTCTTTATTAAACCCTTGTAGGCCTATATTCTGAAAATTGAAAAATGACACCTGAATACGGGAATCGAAACCGGGACCTTTTGCTTAGCAAGTCAATGCTTTAACAACTGAGCTATCCAGGATTCATCCTGCATCTAGGTGTAATTTTTCAATTTTCAGAATATGATATATAGATGCGAGTAGATCCTCACTAAAACAAATATAATAGCTTTGGCTATTTGAGACCTTGTAGGTTTAGTTAAAAGAACATCAACCATCCTTTATCGTTGGTGGTTCCATGCGTGGACTAAATGTCAAGGACGTCTAATATTGTTTTCTATTGACGGGAAGGTAAAAGTTATACTTTTGATCTTGTGTACAGTTGGTGCATTTAGATAAATAATATCCCCAAAAAAACGTGAACATTTCCTATAAAATTCTACTTTTCTAGTCCTTAATCTAGTAGTGAAATTAAATGTAGATAGCTGGTGTGAATATAAAGAGAAACTCTGTAGTTCGTATTATTCTTTTGAAATATTTCTTGAATATTAGTAAGCTACAGTTTATTTCTTAAAAATATACTAGATATAAACAAAATGTTACATTAACACGTCATTAATGCATGTATATAACAGTTTAGTTATTTAGACTCATCTTACCAAGGCAAAAATTGCCTACTACTTTGACATATTTAAAAAAAAATCTATAATCCAGTAAATATCAACATGATGTTTCCCTAGCATTTCCCTGGGATGTCATTATTATTATTATTTCCTATTAATAATACCTATTCATCAGTATTTATCATATCATTATTTAGTTATTATCGTTGGTACTTGTGTACTTTTCAGTGCTGGCTTCTCATAGGTCTCACGACTGTTGGCAAGCGCTATAATAATGAAATTGATATTGAAATTTAAATTGAAATTGAAATTATATTTTGTTTCAGTGAGTGATGTTAAATGAGCCTAAGGCATTTGTACATTTAAATGTTTTAAAGAAAAATTGGTTCAATAGTATATTAACAAATTGTGGCACAAATCAGTACCCCCTAAGGATTTATTCATTTATTATTATTTTGCAACTTGTCCAAGAGTGTCCAAGTTATTTTTTAAATATTGAAAGGGATCTTGTCAGATTTCTACCACTTTCGATGGCCAGTGATAAATAATGAGGACATCATTAATATTCAATGATTTTATTGTTAAGGGCCATTTAACCACGCGAAGAGCGAAACAGACAAAAAAAGTTTACTAATCATGTTTTATGCTCAAACAGAATAAAACAACAGCAAGAAGGGCATGTATACTTCATTCACGGTAGGAGTTTACCTCTGAAAGGTCTTTTTTCCTACCAATATCCTAATATATAATAGATTTCTGGTAGGGAAAAAGGCCTTTCAGAGGTAAACTCCTACCGTGAACGAACTTTATGTAAACGCTCTCAATCAAACTTACAAATTGACTAAATAGCATACCATAAAACACGGATATGACATTTGAAAACCAATTTAAAAGCTGCGTCCGAGTAAGGCCAAGATTTTGAAAAATACTCCAAATAAAGTGTTTTGTCCGAAAATTTATAAACACATGCATGCTCATACTGATGCACAATTTATCAAATTCTAAAACTAAAATAGAGTCTGACATCCTAGCTCAGTTGGTAACGTGTTTGTATACCAAGCTAAGTGTAACGGGTTTGATTCCTGACCTGGCCAAAAATTATTATTGGTAAAATATGGATTTACCCTTTAACAATAATTAATTTACGCCTGAGTACTGGATTTTAGGTTTGATCTATATTTAATTCAGTTTATAAGTCGTTTGCTTATATAATCAGTCGGTTCAGAAAGTGGAATTTAAATACCTCAAATAAATGAAAAAAAATTCCATTTAAAAGTGAATAAGCTACTATATTATACATTTATTCCGGTAGAAGATTCAACAAAAATACATCTTATAAATTTTTTACCTAGATATAAAATACGAATAAACCAATAAAGGAAAAGTACGTGACCAAATATTGGCTAGATATTCAGAGCATCACCGGATATAGAATATATGGTGAGGAAGTAAATCTCCAGTTTAACCTGAACCGAAACTCAATAATAGTAAAGTAATGACAAAACAAAACGAATAAGCATCACTCATTAAATTAACTAAAATAATCTATTGGTTAAAACTGTTCCTATTGTGGGTGATTTATTTTTTCGTTGGATGTTATCGATCATACCGGCTGTTACAACAACACACATTACTTTTATTGTTGGATAAATAGATGCATCGCTATAGAGATTGAAATATTAATTAATACAAATAAAATAAAGGTTAATCTGCAATCATACATACTTTCTCATACAGCCCATATAATCTACTAGATTATTAAAATACCACTTAAGTTTACCTCTTAAAAAAAACTAAATCGGTAATCATATAAAACCTGATACATTTTTTTAGTAAAATTGCTACAGCCCCTTAAGAATAACTAAAATATCAATATGTATTTATAAAAACAAACAAACATTTTTATTTATTATAATAATACTATCCAGATACCCATTTTTAAGAAAAATTTAAAGCTATTTTTGAAAAATGTATGATTAAAAAAATCATTAATATTTAACTTTTTTTAAAAAAGGTAGCCCATATCCTTATTTTCCCATAAAATATCCCCAAATACTTACTTTAAATAAAATCATTAAATCCACTTTTGAAAGAATTTGAATTCTAAAAAATAATCAATCTTAAATAAGCTACCCTTAATTTGAGGGATAGCATTAAATAGATAATAGGACAACATCCTATAAACTTTCTCATAGAGTGTATTAAAAGTTGAAAAATATCCAAAAAACTATTTATTTGAGAACAATCCTTAAATAATATTTTTTTAAATAAAATATTTATCAGGAATAACTATTCTCAGATACTCTTTTTGAGCTCAATCCTAAAGACCATTTTGGAAATTTTTCAAACTTTGTAAAATTTGACACAAATAAACTACCTTGAAATTACATTATCTTAATAAAGGCAAAACATATATATATATATATATTATTTACGATCATGTAAAATAGTCTCCAAATACTAATTTTGAACCAAATCATTCAAACTAACTTGAAAGAACTTCAATATTTTCAAAAATAAATCATCAGTAAACTAGAATTAAATGTTTTTTTAAATAAAAAAAACAGATGAATATAATTATTTATGGTATGAAAACTTAACAGAGTTTAAATATTTTGAACCAGGGCTACAGCCACAGCCATTTCTAAAAATATTCAACTTAAAATATATCAGTCATCAGTAAACTACTTATTAACGAATTTTCCCACAAACAACAAGAAGAGATTCTGCCTTAAAATATGAGTGAAGAATAACCCTGAGTATAGAACGATTACTGACTAGTTCAGTGGTTAGAGTATTTTCGTATTAAGTCAAAGTTCCTGGGTTCGATTCCCGTGTCCAGATGTTAATTTTCATTACACGAATAAAGTTTCGTTGTTAATGTCAAACATTCCTCAGGTGTACATATTAAACAAAATCGTTAAATGAGATTTCAAAATAATTAAAGTTTTCAAAAATCTCCCCCTTAGTAACCCTTAACGATTATTTACGCCAACTACCCCTATACAGTTTTACTTGTCAAGTTAAATACTCCATAGATATAAATTTTTAACAGAGTCTTTAGATCTAAATATAATAATAATTAACCTTAAAACACAAGTTTGTAATTCTAAAATAAACTTCTTAACGTGGTTTTAATGTTTGTAAAGTGATATGGAGTATTATTTATACTTGAGTGAGAAACAATATCAGAGGTTGATGTTAATAATGTTATCAATGATATATTATAACCTCTTAATATTCAATCACCATTATTAATTTTATACATTAATATGTACTTCAATACATTTTATGACGTGTGAAAAGTCTATTTTAAAGCTATTTATGAAATTGTATGAATATATTACAATAATATCATAACATATAAGATAATAATTTTCACCACGTCTTAATACTCGTTTATGTTACGCGACTATTTAAAAAATAAATATAATGGGCTAGGTATGAAGAATTATTATTATTAGCACCGCGTCTTACTACCCGTTCGGGTTATACGCAAGGTATGAAGAATATAGAATTTAGAGGAAATTTATATATGGAATGATAGTGAGTTAAACCTTTTAGGAAAAAACACCCTCAGTTCACCCGGCATGGATTCGAAACCCGGCCTACCCACTGCCAATTAAACCGAACTAAGTTAGTTGGACATTTATACCACCAATTAATATTAGTGAGAATATTAAATATTAACTTTCTGTATGGACTGATTATTTCATAACATGACCTACAAACAAACTTTATTTTATAACAGACACAGCACACAGTTCAACGGCTTATAATTAGTTATTAAGTGATTGTGAAAGGGGACGCAATAATTTCCATAATGATACTTTTTTATCCATGAAGGCAAATGAAACCGTAACCCTTTGTTAAATATGAATAAGCAATACCAACTGGGCTTAAGATGTTTTCCATAAATTAAATATAATATAATATAATCCGATAACAATGAGTTAAATTTATTTCTAATGATTAAAATATAATTTACTTTGGGAAATAAATAAAAGTAACCACTATTATTTAAATACCCCATTCAAGACTCAATATCTATTTATTATTTTGCTTAGCACGTTTTCAATTTAGACGTATAAAATATGATACAAACTTAGATACAAATTTATTTCGTCTCTAAATACAATACAACCCATAAGTTTTGTTTTAACATAATATGTCAAAATTACTTATATAATTAATTTAAGATTCGTAGAAGATTTTTTCCTAATTTTATATTTAGTTCGTAAAGGCTTTATTCTTAATTTCATATAATAATTGGTCTAAAATTATGTTTACCATTATTACTATACAACGTTTTTAAAATGGAGTTGTCTCTTAAATCGCATCAGAAATATGTAGCATAGGGCTAAAGATTAAGGGGTGATTTTTGACTGGAACAGTAATTTGGTTTATTGTGATAAGATGAGAGTCTGGGTATTGGATTTCGCACCATTTCCAGTATTCCCTGATAAATAGCGTTCTTCGCGTCTGAAGCTCAATGAAAGCAGCTCGCGTGACGTTGCGGTTAGGAAGGTGTAGGTAGTTGGAAATATCTAATAAGTTATATAGTTGGGTCTGTGTCGTGCCTGATTATCAGGGTTATTAAATACAAATTTAGGCTCGAACCAGAAAACGTATCGAATTGTGGTTTTCTATATTCTTCAGTTTAATTGTTTTAATGTAGAAAAATCAATTTCTTTGTGTTTTTTGAAGTACGGGGAAATGGTTTCACTGATTTCATATTAAAAAAAAAAATAGCCACATCACGATAAAACTCCTGGTTCATTATGTATTACCTACCTAGGTAGACATAGTTATACAGTAGTCTATATATACATATATATTATATATTGTTTGATTTAAGAAGTACTTAATTAATTAATTGACTATCATAGCTACCATGAGAATTAAATCAAATAAAGCTCTTTTTATACAGAACTAATAATACTATGTGCTCCGACTGTCAATGATGAAGTTTTTAAAGAAGGTTATCTTAATTAATGATTCTGAGAGAACACTTTGCAAAACGGAATACTAATCATCACTTAAAATAGCTCGTGCTTTTTTTTTTTAAATATGTGCGATGAGATAAAACAGACTGTATAACAGAAAGGTTGTCCGATATTTAAAACTCCTCCGTGAATATTTAAAGCGTTTTCCCCTTTATATTATTGCAACGTCAGTCTATATACCTTACATAAATGAATTTTTGATTATATAAGAGCTTCGCAGACTGATAAACGAACTATAAGAAATCCAGATGAAAATATCATTATAGTTTGCGTCCATCGCTAAACGCTATCCATTGCGATACGCTTTACGCCACACACATTTTACCAAACATAGTTTATTTAGTTAGCTTAAAATATATGGTCCCATTAGCACAGGGGTACCCAAAGCTTTTGTTTGAATTGCCAATTATAAAAAAACCAACACAGATGATGGGCTAGATGTTACACAAAAATATGTTTTCTTTTAATAAACATAGTGCAAGGGTTTGCAAAAGGTTGATCTCACATCAATTTCTATCCAATCACGTAACATAACTATATCGTCATGAAAAGACCAGCTATCCTTGCATTATTCCACTATGGTAAAGCTTATAAAATAGGGCCATAGTGTAATCTGTCGAGGTAAGACTGCTACCTTTTAATATAAACGTATTGTGTAATTTAATTAGTTTATGTATTTTCTGTTAAGGCAAGGGCATAGAGGAAATATTTGATTTAAGGAATATATACAACAACAATAACGACGATGACGACAAGGTATATATATATATATAAATTTATTTATAAATTAAAAGTATAATGGAGAAAAGAAGAGTGATCGTGGAACTTTTGATAGATGTAAAAGTCGATCAAGGCCAAAATAAAAGTTAACGAAACAATATATTAATAAATTAAAATCTAATATGTGTATTTTAAATTAATATGAAAATATTTATAAAAAGTTTATTGTATATTTAAATCTGATCATTTATTAATATTGGAATTTATTTTAGCAAAGTAGCTTATGTCAAACACTGAAGGCTTAAAGGCTATTGAAAATTAGAAAAGAAGAACTTATAAGTACTGAATATTATAAACGTAGTGCTTATTTAAAATACCAACTATATTTTCTAAAGTCTAAATCACATGTTGTGAAACATAAAAAAAAATTTGTGGGATGCTCACAAAAAGATAATAGTCCCGCAGATGTCCCTCGGGTCTCACTTTGAGAACCCCAAAATTATCAACAAAAAATAATAAATTAAAAACTTTTAGAGACTGCATTGATGCAGTCGTGTTTGATACCTTGTTATATTTTATAGATCTTTTTAACTATATTTTCTAATATACTACTTTTATAAAACTTGTTATCTCTAGAAATTCTAAGTGTTGTGATGATTTAAGTGCAGTGGATCTCTTTTGTTTTATTCATTGAATTAAAGACAATTTTACAATGTAAATGATTATGAACAAAAGCTATGTTTCTCTTTGAGCTTAGAAGTCTAGCAAAATAACTTATTTATATTTTTTTAAATTTCCTCACTTTACATTTTATCAACCCGCTTCAGTAGTTGTATGGTCTCGAACTCTAAGGCGTCACTCTGCCAATATAATAGAGTACTGATTAAGAGGATAACGGGGCTTAAATCCTTGTTGGATGAACTAAGAGTGGTTTTCCCTAATGGTTTTTCATCCTCCCTTTACATAGATAAGGGTACAGTTCCTACAAATTCAATCTTACTCATCCATAGCACACTAGCGTAAAGAGTAAACATACCTATAGCCCAAACGTGTAGATAAGACGTTGTGCGGAAATAATAATAATAATAATAAGTCCTTGACGTTGGGATGTAGGAAACGCGATAAAAGGCCAGTGTTTTTGCAGATTTTATAGCAAAATATTTATTGGCCAACATAAATTAAATATTACTTCAGTACAAATTTAGAGTTTAATTTTCCTCACGTGATTATTTTAACAGTTTTTCAATATAAGTCATGAACGTAGCGTCATTCGATGACCAACATTTTAAATGAAGAGATAAGAGTTTATGGGATTTAATGATAACTTTAACAGATTTTCAAGAGATGTATAGGTCAACATGTGAAGAAAATTGAACCAAATGTTTGTTCTGAAGTAACGTTTGATTTATTTTCACCATAAAATGTTTGATATAAAAACTGCAAAAGATAAATTTTTTTTGCATCCTCTACATCACTACTACGAAAAATATGTCTTAAAAACAATATTTCCGTTACATTATCGAGAATAGGAAACACAAATAGAATGCTAAAAAAATATAGAATAGAATATTTAGTGCTTTGTTTAGGCGTACACAAACTAAATACCTATACGCTTATCTGATTATTTTTATCAAATTATGATTATAGATTGTGATTAATTCACAATGCAGATACATTGTCATTAAAATAACTTGTTTATCCTTAACTCAAATCATTAATAACCATGTTGCTAAATGTACTTATATGATAGTTTACTTCCATGATATTATGTTGTATGTTGAGTCTTTACGATAGTCAAAATACTTTTTTCCTTTTTAAATGTAGCTATAAAAATATAACCTTTATTTTTCATAAGCTATATATTTATAAAAAACTAGTAGGTTTTATGCAAGTACAATTTTATTTTGCCACTAGGAAATATTATTTTTATTGTAGTTAAGTGATTACACTTGAAGGGAAATTGTTCTCTCTCAAGTTATCACACAGAAATATACTATTCGAAGACTCCCTTACTGAGATATTTTTTAGCATCAGTGTTTTTTTACAGATGAAATGGATTGAATTATGTATACACTGCAAGAAAAACATCTGGATGCTAGCCAAACTCTCTTAGGTAAACCAATCTTTAGAAAAAATAACGTTATGAAAACATCAAATGGGGTGATATTGTGAATGTATTTTATAAGTAGATATTACACGTTTAGTATAATATAAAACATATGTTATTAGCACAGTTACTGTGACTGATAGAACCAGAGGGTTAGAGGTTCTTTTCTTAGGCGGGTAGATTTTAGTTAGAAAGAGGGAAAATTAAATTTCAATTAATTTAAATCAAACATATTTTAAACATATTCTTATAAAACACAATGCTTTTTACTACTTTTAATATTATTATGGTATATTTTCTCTTTAATTGAATTACCTAAAAGTTTGTAATCATATTATAGCTAGTTCTTTTTACACTGAGATTTCTTACATAAAGAATATTTTAAATTAAACTAAAAAATACGTATCAAAACTTGATTGCCTTAACATTTTAGAAACCATAGTAAAATATTATTTTCAAGTAAAGAACGTTGCAATACAAATAGTAATTAGACTACATAGTAAACTATACAGTTTAACAATCATGCAGAAACACTGAACATCTGTGCTTAAAAAAAATCATTGAATAAGGTATTCACATACCGAAAAATGTAGAAAAGAAGTTACTCAACACCTGATCTACAACCATCTTGAGAAGCCAAGAAGCAAGGGATCATTTGTCAAAAATAAGACATTAAAATGATTCAATGCTCTATATCAAAATATAAATTAGACCCTACAATTTTGAAAACTTTATATTCCAAACAGCATGATAAGCTTTTTTTTTATTCTTTAACATTTACATAAGACTTTGGTGGATATTAAGTTTTATTGCCAATATTTACCATTTATTATGAATTACATTTTACTTTATATGTAACATTTAATTGTGCCATGTTGTTATCGTTTGTGATATACATTAATGTTACACTTTAATTTGTTTAGAGTGTCCCAATAAGGTAATAATATTTTCTAAATAAAATAATTAATTTAAATCAAACATATTTTAAACATATTCTTATAAAACACAATGCTTTTTACTACTTTTAATATTATTATGGTATATTTTCTCTTTAATTGAATTACCTAAAAGTTTGTAATCATATTATAGCTAGTTCTTTTTACACTGAGATTTCTTACATAAAGAATATTTTAAATTAAACTAAAAAATACGTATCAAAACTTGATTGCCTTAACATTTTAGAAACCATAGTAAAATATTATTTTCAAGTAAAGAACGTTGCAATACAAATAGTAATTAGACTACATAGTAAACTATACAGTTTAACAATCATGCAGAAACACTGAACATCTGTGCTTAAAAAAAATCATTGAATAAGGTATTCACATACCGAAAAATGTAGAAAAGAAGTTACTCAACACCTGATCTACAACCATCTTGAGAAGCCAAGAAGCAAGGGATCATTTGTCAAAAATAAGACATTAAAATGATTCAATGCTCTATATCAAAATATAAATTAGACCCTACAATTTTGAAAACTTTATATTCCAAACAGCATGATAAGCTTTTTTTTTATTCTTTAACATTTACATAAGACTTTGGTGGATATTAAGTTTTATTGCCAATATTTACCATTTATTATGAATTACATTTTACTTTATATGTAACATTTAATTGTGCCATGTTGTTATCGTTTGTGATATACATTAATGTTACACTTTAATTTGTTTAGAGTGTCCCAATAAGGTAATAATATTTTCTAAATAAAATGATCAAAAGTCTTCTAAAAAGTGTTATTATAGGCTGTATTATTTTATTATCATCTTTATGTAACATTCACCATTTTCAATTCTTAAAAACTTCTAATGGTATTTACAGTACATTCAATCGTTTGTTAATTTAAAATTTACTTATTCAAGTTAACATTAAAATACTGTTTTTAAAAATTGTCTTTATACAACATTAAAAATTTTAACTCTTAAAATATCTCAATGCTAGTCAATATTTTTATGTATACTCAAAACATTTTTGAATATTTTTATAAATTGTAAGCCACTTAACATTGTTTTGGTCCATTTCTTTATACAAAAAATTATGAGTATATCAGTTTCAAGGCTTATTATCTTTGTATTGATTGATTAATCTTCTTTCAGCAATTCATCCAAATAAACCAATCCAAAACAACGCATCTTGGCCGGGATTAATCCTATTTGAGTCATAGTTTAATGGCAAAAATATTATTATGACGATTATCAGGTCACAATAAATAGTATGCCCACTAAAAACAAATTATTTGAGAATTTAAAAAAAATAATTTTCACCGGTAGGCCTACTATTTGTTTAGTATTAAAAATAGTTTCCAATAATCCAACTTTGAGCAATTAAAATATCAACTTTAACATGTTTCCAACATTTAAAAATATTTGGTAATTATCTTTAAAAAAAATCTTTGATTTTCAAGATTATGTTGACATTCTACAACAAATATTTAAATATTATCTATCAATGAATCTAGAAATATTTTAAAACTTATGAGATAATTATTTGATACTAATTATTTTCGAATAGTTGAGATAATTATTAAGTTAAATTATTGTCAACATTATCAAAATAGTTTTTTAAATATGTCATGATTATGATAATTTCAGTATCAACCTTTACAAAGGAATACATCAGATATGTTATTTTCTTTGATATCTGAGCCTAAAATATCAATTTGATTTTCATGGAAGTTAAGAAAGTTATACACTTGATATAATGGGTTTAGTAATAACCAAGAGCACTAACGTTATAGTTTTAATCGTTTGAACTGAACATTTGAAAATCCCTTGGGGGCTTACGTTCAAGTTTAGAATCTCAATAAAAACCATTCCTACCGGTTTCGGCTTACATTACTAAGTCTATCAGTATGTTCCAGTTTTAATCAATTATATATCTTACCCATTTGAAACATATTTGATTGTAATTTCTCTCAATTACATCACATAATTATTTTATTTACTGCATCTTACAATCCTTCCATACTATCCTCATGCATACACTAAAGAGATAGGCACGAGCTAAATATAATTTAAAAGAAATGTATCTGAATTTGCTTAGTATGAAACCATGTAGGAAGATGCACCCTAAGTATACCTGGTCAGGGTTCAAACACCTACGTCCCCGTAACAGAAAGCCTAATCTATTTCTCGAACGACTAATTAGATCTTGTAGCTACTGTTTCGAATATAAACATTTGTTAGTTTAAATTAATTCCGTTAAAATCATTTTATATTTGCACTAATATTCTCGTTTCTTTGCATTAGCTTAAGTGATTTGTAAAACGTGACACTCTTAATAATGCGGGAACCGGAAAATGCCTTATGAAGAAAGTGTCACTTCAATGCAACGAGAAGGGTAAACCTACTCTTTCATTGTGTCATCTTGATAAAGAGTGAAACACTACTAGATTACGTAGAAAGAAATCTGTGAGTGACAGATGTGAAAGACGTAGTGCATTAACCCGTTGCTTTTGTTAAAACATTCATTATTCTACGTCATCCACCAGAAAATGTTTTTACTTTTTTCCCTAAGGGAAGAAGTCAAAATAATGGCCCAGATTTCATCATTTAATCCTATCTGTTAAACATAATACCTAACAAATCTGTGAAAGATAGATTACACCTACTTAATCATATCTTCAAGCGATTACGTGTTTTATTTAGCGAATATTTCATCATAATTTCTTTAAATTCAATTTAAATTAAGCTCAAAGCCACAATTTGGTGTATTACAACTGCCCTAAAATCAACTAAATATTCCATTAAATAATACATTTCCTAACATACTATATTCTTACTGTGCGTCGCTTTGAACATGTTAATTTCTCCTCTTCCAAAATTCAAAACTGGCTTCAAGTCCTCTTTCATTACGAAATTATTACTATACTCGCACGTGTTAAAAAATAATTCTCTAAATTCTAATCTACCTAATTAAAAATAAAGTATTTTAACCATTTATTACCTATTAATACCATACTTTTTATATATTAACAATGCTAAGTAAACAAAATTATATAAATGCATGGGAACATCATGTTTTTGTATTCAGGGCTTGATATAAAATAGCCTTAGTTAACAAAAAGAAGGACAAATTATTGTACTGCCACATCGATTTTTGCAGAAGGTTTGAAATTGTTAAAAGCATTTGTAATCTTAGTTATGTGTGTTAAGTTTAATCAAAATAGTAATAATAAAAATATATTAATGAAAGAATTTAAAAAAAATCATGTAATATAATATTAATGTGAATTGCCTATTGATTTTAATTCAATATTCATAGACAACCCGTTTATGATCTTAACATGTTAAACATTTAAGTTAATATTGAGTAGATCTTCAAAATTATTTAAGTATTCATAAACATATGGCCTTCTAACAGCAACATATTTGGTATTATCGACACACAAAAACTTGCACCCTTTTTAAAAATCCAGAAATCCTTTAGTTGTTCTATATTTTATCAATGTGATCAAGTAAAATATTATTATTAGCACCACGTCCTACTACCCGTTCGGGTTATACGCTCTTATGCTAATTTGTAATTGTAGGGTGATTGTGAGATGGAATGGAGGACCTAGGGCTTAACGTGGGATCCAAACCACGGTAGAGACCTGGAACTCCACACATTCACAAGTTGTGATTAATACACGTCTTGTCAGAGGTGAAGGAAGGTTTGGTAATCAGATATATCTGTTTCGGGATAGAGGATTGAAACCCGGCCCCCCCAGGACAGAAGTCCGACACCTTACCCCTAATCCGCCAGTTCACTATTAAGTAAAATAAATACTGTGTTATTCAGAGAGGATAAAATATAATTTGTACTATATGTTTTAAATATGTACATCCTCCTTTAATAATTTGTAATAAAAAGTTTATAATCAAATCACCATATCAGGTATAATCGTCACATATGATAAAATAATAATGTTTAAATATCCGATAGTGATTAAATATTTATAATATAGCAAACAAATAAATTATTTATTATGTAGTGATTGCATTTTTTTTACATGCTACAATCTTTCACATTTAATTGATTTATCATATCTATGATTTGTTTACAATAATTCTTATGTTCTATATATCGCTTCCAGAATTTTTATGTGAAGCAGAGGGTATGAAACGGTTTAAAACTCAGCCTCGTGAGGAAAAATGAGGAGCAACTTGTATAGACAAGTAGCAGTTCCGGACTATAAAACTAATATTAATGGCTGAAAGGTTCATTGTGTTGACCACATGACACTCTCTAATTACAAATGTTGGCACCTTCAACGGTGGCCACTCGACCGTTATAGCTTGCTCGCGGAGTTACACCATAGTTATTTTTATAATTTGTTTACAATATTTCTTGTATTCAGTATATAATCGTATAGTGATTTGTAATATTATGTATGTATAGAAATACAAAATAATATGTATATTTTATCAAAATTAGCACAAAACATATCAGCAGACTAAATTAAGTTAAATCTAAATAAACGTATTATTTTATGTTTCAGATCCACTGCTTCCAATAATAAGTGACGTCATTATGAGATGAAACTGATCTTCGGTTTATTTCATCGCGTCAAAAGAATGGAGAAGGGGAGCTTCTTTCCCCCAGTGTGGTTTCTTCTGACCACTATCCTACTGCAGGCATCTCACGAAGACGCGGATATCAGTTTTGTAAATGATGGATCAACTCATTTTACATCAAAATCTATTGCTAGAAATGAAAAAGTATCAGGAGCTAAGGAATTTAAATTTACTCGTGAATTTTATAATGCTTCAATCCCTGAAAACTCCCCAGGGAAAACTGTTCTTTCTTCGAATGAAAGAATGGGAATTATGTTTCCTGTTAGAGACCATAATTTAGGAGTACAATACAATATAATCGATGGCGATAAAGATAACTTTTTCAAAGCTGAGGAACGAGTGGTAGGAAATTTTTGTTTTCTTTTTCTTCGAACGCGGACAGGTAACGTGGACGTTTTGAACAGAGAGAGGAAGGACAAGTACGTAATTAAAGTGCGGGCAAAGGGAACGAGGCGAGACGATAAGAATAAACTGAGTGTTCTCGAGGCGGACTCTACGATAGTAGTCACAGTATTGGACACCAATGATTTGAAACCTCTTTTCTATCCCACGGAATACGAACAGACGGTGCCTGAAGACATGCCACTTCACAAGTGTATATTGAGGGTGTCAGCTG
Source organism: Timema poppense (assembly GCA_902141375.1). Lineage (NCBI taxonomy): Eukaryota > Metazoa > Arthropoda > Insecta > Phasmatodea > Timematidae > Timema > Timema poppense. The sequence continues at coordinate 29,344 of CABFOV010003103.1, forward strand.
AAGATGCGGATCTTGGTCTTAATGGCGAGATCTACTACAGTTTCTTAGAGAGCACAGACCAGTTCTCGGTTCATCCTATGACGGGAGTCGTATCCCTCACACGACCTTTAAACTACAATGAACGATCAATCCACGAGATGACAGTTATTGCACAAGACAGAGGAATTCCCATCCCGTCAAGGGCAACTAAGCCTAGTACAGCCATAATGAAAGTCAGGGTGAAACAGATGAACCTTTATTCTCCAGACAATTAACGGACATTTCTGAACAATCCAATATTAATATATACGCCATTGTTCGAGTAACTGATAAAGACAAGGGTATTAGTGGGAAAATACAAAGTTTGGATATAATTGATGGAGACAAAGATGGACATTTTAGAATAAAGTCTTCCTTTGAAAGCTCCTTTATATTTTTTGAATACAACGTTGAAATTATTCAATCTTTGGACAGAGAAATGGCTCCCAAAGGTTATAACTTGACCCTCAGAGCTACGGACCAAGGTAATCCTCCCAGAAAGAGCTATAAATCCTTCACAGTACGTTTAGTGGATCTAAACGATAATTCCCCAGTTTTTGATCGAGAAATATATGAAGCAGAAATCCCTGAGACCGCCCCAATTAATACACCAATTATACGACTGAACGTCACAGATATTGATGAGGGAAATAATGCACAGTTGCTTATTAAAATAGTTGGAGGTAATGAGGGGGGAGAATTTTACATTAACTCAAACACGGGAATGGTTTACACAGCTGAGAAACTTGATGTAGAGTTTCAATCCTTTTACACACTTACAATATCTGCTACAGATCAGGCCAATACTGGTACAAGGAAATATACATCCGCCACAGTGAAGATAAATGTGATTGACACAAATGATAACGATCCCGTTTTCGATATGGTTGAAGAAAAGGTTTGGATTAATGAGAATGAACCAGCGGGAACTTTTGTAACAAAGGTTACAGCGAAAGACAAAGATTATTTAGACAATGCTTATATTTCCTATAGCATTGCAAATCTTAGTCCTGTGCCTTTTGACATTGATCATTTCTCTGGAGAAGTTCGAACCACTTCTGTTCTTGACTTTGAAACCATGAAGCGCGAGTATTTTATCAAAATAAGAGCTTCCGATTGGGGTATACCTTATCGCCGTCAAGCAGAAATTCAGATAAGAATTGTGGTTAGGGATATAAACGACAATCGTCCTCAATTCGAGAATATTGACTGTGTAGGACGTGTTCCTCAACACATCCCTGTAGGGACAGAAATACTTAAATTGTCTGCGGTTGATTTTGACGCTGGAACAAGAATTAGCTATCATGTATTATCTGGAAATATAGGTGAATGTTTTTCCTTAGATATGATCTCTGGAGTTTTAAGTGTTGCTTGTAGTTTAATGGATTCACAAATCCTCTATAGAGATTTTAATATCACAGCGACAGATGGAACCCATTCATCTGATATTTTACACGCGATGATTCATATTTCAACGACAAATGATAACCGGTTTTCTAATAATATTATGGCAGAAAACATGGGAAGTTTTGACTGTCACGACACTGGAGTAGCTCGCCGGTTTTCAGACATCCTTGTATCTGCAGAAAAGAACAACATACCGGGTCAGGCAGAAGATTTCGCTATGACACCAAGTCGCTACGGAGAAAATATTCACTCCCCTGAATTTATCGACGTTCCCCTAGAAACTCATGTAAGTGAATCCATCCCTTTAGGTACGATACTTCTCAAAATACAAGCTGATGACCGGGATTTGGGGTATAATGGCATGCTCGTATTTGGAATTTCTTCTGGTGATCAAGATTCAGTCTTCTCTTTAGATATAAATACAGGTGACTTGAAAGTGGTCGGATATTTAGATCGTGAGAGAGAGCAAGAGTACATTTTGAACATTACTGTGTATGATCTTGGAAGGCCACAGAAATCATCATCAGTTCTATTGCCTATAACAGTTTTAGACGTAAACGATAATGCCCCTAGTTTCGAAAAATCTATATCTAGCTTACACATAATGGAGAACACCAGCAACGGCACAGAAATCTGTGTGATGAAAGTGACCGATAAAGATCTAGGGGAAAATGCTTATGTGACTTATTCAATGGTTAGTGCAAACAGCGAGTTTTCTATAGATCCTGACACTGGTGTAGTGTATGTTTCTTCTGACCTTGACAGAGAGAGGCAAGAAATTTACGAACTGATAATTCGAGCTACTGATGGAGGGAAGAATTTTAACATTGCCACTTCTCTATCCACCGATGCTATTATCCGTATTACAATAGATGACGTAAACGACAATGCCCCCTTGTTCGCACTAACAAAATATTCAGTAAAGGTGCGTGAAGACATTCCAATAAGAAGCGTGGTGGCTATAATTAGTGCTTCAGACTCCGATAAGAATCTGGGAGGGGAAGTTCTTTATTCACTGGTTAGCTCGGATGACACTAAAAACGTTTTCTCTATAGATGCTCTTTCAGGAACAATCCGCACTGCTCAATACTTGAATTTTGAGGAACGACAGTCATATAGGTTGAACGTGAGAGCCCAAGATCGCGGAAAACCTTCACTCTCCTCAGAAGCCACAGTTTTGGTTGAGATCGTGGATGTAAATGAGAACATTCATGCACCGCTTTTTAATGACTCTGTGATGGAGACGAGCGTGAAAGAAAACCTGCCGGTCGGGACTCTTGTGTCAAGTGTTCGGGCAGTTGACGAGGATCCACTGAGTGACGACTCTTTGGTTGGATATTCTATACATGGCGGGGATGGTATGGGAATGTTCTCCATTGATAATAAAGGTAAGACATACTTTACCTCTTGACCTAGTTAAAAAATGATGCAGCCAGTGCTTGGGAAATAGGAACATACACACCACTTATTTTGAAAGTAGCAAGCTTTTTTTTTCACTAAAGTACAGTAGGGCTGTAATTAACCTATGTCGATCATCCTGTAAGATTTAACCTATATGGAGTGAATAATCTAAAAAATTGCGTATTTAAAGGCATCAGTTGAATATGACTTATTTTAGAATAAACAGTAAACTAGTAGGCCTAACTTAAAGCGAGATATTCTAAAGTTTTACCTCCATTAATAATCGTTTTTCACCATGTCTAAGTACTCGTTTGGGCTATACGTATACATAAATTACGCTAAAAGTTTCAGGTTAAATAAGATATAATTATTTAGAAAGAATTTACCTTCATATGCGGTATTGGAGAGTGTGATTTTTTTTAGGAAAAACCAGTTTAATTTTACCTGCTCTGAATTCAGCCCTCGATATCACTTAACACTGTCAATCGAGTTCACCACGAAATTGATGCGTTAAACTATATGACCACTGATGCTGGTATATTTTAATGTTAATATAATATACTGTAATCTGAACTTCCACGTAAGTAAGTCAAATGTTTTCTATTACTTCAGGTATACAATCTTATTTATTTCTAGAATATACATTTTATGTCTAATGTATTAAAAATATATGTATATTGTACAGTGCATTTTGCTTCTTGCATTATTCACATTGTTTTTTATTTTTCTCGATGAGGTCGCTAAGGTGTTAACTGTGATCGTTAAGGTATTTTTATTCAGTAATTTTGAAGTGTGAATCTATAATACATTCCACTTATCCTGAATAGTAGCAATCTTGTTTTGATAGGTTCACTATGGCGCAACTGACAGAGTAATTTAGGGTTTTATAGTAGCCGGTAAAAGTAGGAAGTTTACCTTTCAGGGTAAATGGAATGTACATTACATTCAGTGGATGTATAGGCCTTCACCAAAATTGTTTCACGTTTATAAAGAAACAATTACATGGTATTTTAAATGTTTTACACTCCACTTCAGAATGTATAACATCTTTGTGACAAAAGAACAAATATCAAAACACTACTTAGATCGTAACTTAACTATCTGCTTAGTTTTAAAGGAAGCCTGTTTTGAAAAGCCTTATTTCAAATAATAATACTTTTTGTGTTATGTTGGTAGGATTAAAGACCTTCCAAAAAAGTATTTCTAGGGTATAAATAGGGGTAACTATACTTTTAAAGCAACACCTTTAATTAAACATTCAACACCATCACAAGGAATATTATACCTGGGTAAAGGTAATGGCAAATACTAAACATGTTAGGAAATGTTTAAGATGAAACCAAGGATCTCTAAATATGTAGTTCTTCTATTATGCTACCTAGCCATGGAGAGTAATCTTAATCACATTTAATCTTTCAGCTATATCTCTAGACTCGACCAAGCGATTATAATGAATTACACTCGGCTTGTGTTTGAAATCGCAACATATAACGCCATATATCAAAGTTCTAACTAAACTAAGGGACTCTCTGCTATCTTGCTAAGATATTTATTAAGGTCCGTGTAAGCTTCACGCTGTTACTAGAATCGACGACCTGCAAGTCGTTATCGCTAATGAAGACGAACCTAGTAAATAGAGGAAGAGGTAAAATGGGAAGAGACAGGGGAAGGGGGGAGGGGGGGCTTCTTGACGAGTTTCGTGGCTTTGCATGTTAATGTATTGTGTTAAATGAGAGAATGAGGCTTTTTATGTTTATCAGGGAACATTTAGTAAGAGTTTTAAGGATAAAAATACTCATAGCGTTCCAACTTCACTGGTATAGAGTTAGGAAAAATAATAATGTAATAGTCGTAATATTTATAATAATCATAAAGGCTACATATTAAAATGATATATGAACCATTTTTGTATTAAATGTGAGTGTTTGAATCTAGATGTCTAGCGCAAACTTTATAAACACAGGCGTATAATTTACAAACGAACTTAACCCAGAATATAGCCACTGGCTCAAATAAATCCATCAATTATAAGCATAAATACGACTCACTTGATGATAGATGGAAACAGACACGTATAATAAATTAAAAAGACCTAAAACAAAGAGAATCCTTAAAATGTACAGTTGGAATCAAAGTATAGGACTTATTTATAGTCTATACAATTTTTGAAGCTAAATTAGTTTTTAGCTACACATTACGCAGAATAATTCAGTTTATACAAAATACTTCCAAATTATATTTTACAAGGAAATCTATATTTTAAGCAAACCAGAGTATAAAAAGTGAACATTTTTGTATATTTGAAAATATTTCTAAAATAAAGTAGCTACATCAAATATTTTGGTGTTAATTAATCAATTGTGGACACTTTTTGTTTGAATTCTTGTTTGTATTTTTAAATTTTAGCATGACAAAATAAATTTGTGCAAATATGCTCAGAGCTATAACTTCCAATTAAGATGTTATATTTTTTTATACAGAGTTTTAATTATTTTTCCAGTACATTTTTCAAAATAAATCAATTTGTCTGCACTTTCCTTTGTAATTTTCTTTTCCGAAGAAGCTGTCAATTTATTTTCCCTCGGATAAAGGTGGTGGCTAAAACAACTTGTTTCCTAAACTTATCGAGCAAACGCGTAGTTTTCTTTCTCTCTTTCTCTAGGGTTGTATGTAAACACTTCAAAGTTACAAAAACGCGAAATACTTTTCACCCTGTCAGGTAACGAGGCAAACTTTAACATAAAATATGACGTCTGCACTCACTGCTAATGGGGTAGGAATACTCTGTCCTAGAGTGCTACTGGAAAATATTGCGTCGAGTGAAAAAAGGAGGTGGTGAGAAGGGTAAGGGTGACAACCGTGAGGCAAAAACTCAAACCAAAACTTTTATAGCTTCTGCCATGGTCGGAAACACCAAACTCTAGAAGGTTAATGCATCTAATTGCGCATCCTAAATTTAAGTTCTGACCAACTCTCACTATAATGATCTACCTAATATTTGTTTATCATTAAAATCATATAGTTATTTTGTCTATAAAATGTAATATTTTAAATTATATTTTTTAAGACTAAATATGAATATACACACTTTACAGTTTGTTCTTTAAAAGTTTGTAGAAGTTTTAAAATTTAATTCATATTTCTAAATTTAAAGAAACTAGTTGGTGTACCGGGTTGAAAATCGCCTAAATCAACCTTCTTTATTTTAAAAATTACATTGTTTGTAGAATGCTACAGATACAGTTAAGACTATTTGTATATCTTATTCTAATCTAAACCCCTTTTTATGATATTGGGTATCCTATCAGCGTTCATAAACTACAAACTAAAATGAGTAATTACAAGTTTTTTTTATTTATTGCATATCCATAGAGCATAGTTAAAACATCCAGAAAGTAAAATAAATTGTGCAACACAATCGCACTAACGTTATCATGTTGTATGTTATAGTAAGTAATGAGTTAAATTTTTAAAAACAGTTTGTCAGTAAACTAGAAATAAAAAAGTTATCATCATAAAAATAAACATATCATCCTGTCAATCACAATAGACACTATTTTTATATAGATTTTAAATCAAATTTTAAAAATATTTTCATAATAAGTTATTTGTAAAATATTCCTAAAATTATATATAGTTTGTAAAAAACGAAACTTATTCTTATATATCATGAAAAGCCATTCTCAGATACCCATTTTGAACGCAATCTTCAAGGCAATTTTCAAAAAATTTCAAATTTTCTATAATTTGTCCTAAGTAAACTACTCTTAAATTAATTAATCTTAGAAAAACAAGATGGATTATTATTTATCATATAAAATACTCCTCCTATACTAATTTTCAACAAAATCGTTAAGGCTAATTTTTTTTAAATACAAAATTCCGTCATCAGTAAGCTAACCTACTATAAAATTACATTTTTATAAAAACAAATACATTTAATTAATTATCATATAATAAACCAAAAGATATCCATTAATAACCAAATTGGTAAATCTATTTTTCTAAATTTTCAAACTAAAAAAAAGTTTCCGGTTAAATACACCTACACAAAATTTACCCTAATAAGTTTTAAACAATTAGTATAGAGTTTTATTTGCTATGTCAAACTCTCCCCAGATATACATTTTGAACAACAACGAAAAGCCAATTTCAAAATATTTAGAATTTTCAAGAATCACTCATCATAATTAAAATTAGCCTTCAACAAACTTTTGAACTAAAATTATTAATACAGTGCTATTTGTCTTTTAAACAAATCCTGGACATGCATTTTAAACAAAATCGTTTGAAATAATTTCGAAAAATGTGACATCCAAAAACTTATTTCATTGATAGATTGCCCCCAAAATGAGGGCTTTTGTCAAACTAAATAAAAGTCCGGAGGAAAGACAGAATAATTTAAAAAAAGTTTTGTTAGGGCTCACATAAAATGTAAATATTCACCATGATTTCAAACTACATTATTTTTACGATTACAATACTTTCTCTCGATATGAAAATATAAGACGGCAATTATTATTCGCTTACTCGGTATATACCAAAGATCTAGAAATACAAATTCTAGGCAATAAAAATATCATACAAAGCATAACAAATTAATCACTTCCAAGACCACACACTTATGTTGTGCTAGAGAGTTATGGTACGTTTTGAAAATGGTAACAGTTTATAATTTGAAATAAAATTAATATGATGAATCTCGTTAGCTTTGCCAGAGTATTAATTCCCATTTCATATTAATTTATATATAAGATTTTTTCACAGTGTTTCTTATTATTATTATTTATATATTTTTTTGGTGTAGAACAATTCCTATAGTATATTTTCCCACTGAATTTGATACGTTATAATCTGTAAGCAATCAGGTTCACGCAAAATAATTGATATTCTCAACTATAAACCTATCCATTTGATTAATCTTGGTCACTAGTTAGTTAATTTGATTATAACAACATGCATATTAAAATTAATCCTCTAACATTTTAGATGGTATAACATCTCTTTATCGAAGTTTAACTATCACATGACCTTATGTTACAAATACTAAAGTTATGTTCACTTTATTGTAGACTGTTGAGGTCACGACGTTTTAACGATAATTTTACGGGTGTCTTGGCATCCCCCGTCTGCTGTTTACTAGCCCCCGGTGCCTCCTCGCTTTTTCCCCTCCAGGGCTGACTTTAAACCAATCGAGTCCTCCCTTCGATTCCCGGTAGCGGTGATTCAGTTGCTTGGCATACAAATTCCAAACGGTCCAGGGCCAGCCCTAAAGCAAGCACACCCTTTTTATTATAACCATCTTGTCTTCCTATTACACAGTAAATTATATATCTTGATCGAAATATCCCTCACTACCCTAACAATTTTATATGACCATACATGCAATATATATTAATAAAAATGTCCCAAACTACCTAACGATTGTTTATTTGGCCATACATGCAATATAGTTTGATAAAAATGTCCCAAACTACCCTAACAATGTTTACATGTCCACGCATGCAATATATCTTGATCAAAATGTCCCAAATTATCCTAACAATTTTTATATGACCATACATGCAATATATATTGATCAAAATGTGCCAAAATACTCTAACAATTTTTATATGACCATGTTCCTACACATCAACTTGTATATTCGCATATAAATGTTTATAACAAAGGATTTGATAATATTATCTATACCACATGACACACATGCATAGTATCTGATAGGAAATATCACGATCGCAACTTTTTCCTCTCTTACAAGAGAATGCTGGTACATTTATTCTGAACAACCCTCTCCCCCCTTGTTTATTGCAGCAAGGATATTGTTCAAAAATGTTACTGAAAATACCAAGTATGTCATAAAAATATGTACAGTATTTGGGAGTGTTTTAATGAGGTTTTGCCCTTTTAAAAAATTGTAACTGTTCAACTTAAAAATAATGTTGTTAGCTTAAAGAATTAAATTAAGTATTATAAAAAAATGCTGATTTAAGACAATTATCTATTTGAAACAGTCCTAAAAGCCACACTCAAAATACAGTATTTTAAAGTTAAAGTGCCGACGGAACTATAAAAAGAAACCAACTAAGTTTAATGGAACTCACAAAGTTCAAAACGTTTCTCTGGAGATCGTGAATGACGTCATTAAAGGAATAAAGATAGAAACCTAATCGATGGACCATAATGCCTCAAACATCTTCAAACTCATTTAAATTTATATTTTTAATGGGGTCCAACGTAATTTATCGAATGGTTCAAAAACGTCTATTTATTATTGTATAGCCTAAAATCTGTATTTGGTAATTTTTAAAACTATTTGATCTGGCCAGTTAAAATATATAATAGATTAATATAAAATCTTAATATCATCTTATGAACTACAATTATTAAAATCATAATATGAACATACGATATCTGTATAAAGGAGTTTTTTCAAATAAAAAATTAAAATAATAGTCAAAAGTAAATTACCCTTAATTTGAGGCTAAAATAAAAATTTAAAAATGTCTTGTGGTATGACCATTTAACATAATATCAACGTTGAACAAAATCCATCAAGTTTTTGGATTTAGCCACATTGACAAATAAGATTGGGGACAAATATTAAGTATTTTAAAGCTCACCTTTTTTTGTTTTAGGGGCACATTAAACGTAAATATCCATTATAATATAAAGTATTAGTTGGTTTTTATGATCATAATACCTTCTCTATGTGATAAAGTATTAATATCTACTTTACAAAAACCATTAATTAAAATAAATAGCTAAATGCCTACATCGTGGTTGATGAACAGATGGTATAATTAGGGTTCAAACTAACGACCCTTTGTTAAACATGATCCGCTCACTATCTGATAAACCATTAAGGCTGCAATAGTGTTGAACACACGTACTTTAATGAATCTGATTCACCCGGATTGTTTAGAGTAGAATAGATAAATGAAAACCAAATACCAGTGTTGGCATGAATACATTCTACGATTAGAAATAGAACACTGTGACGTTTGTAATGGAATATTTATTCAACACGGTTTATGTATTCTTGAACCATATAACACCATAACATTACTAGTTAAATGCACTACCATATATAATGTGTTTAAATATGATATCATTATCTAAATCAACCGGCCGTGTGGTCTAATGTGCTACTCTCGTGTTAGACTATACTGATAAAGATGGAGAGATCATGGTTCGATCTTGGTCAGGTGCATGAAAGGGTTTTTACATAAATGGTTTTCCACTCTCTCTCCAAGAAAATGTGAGTGTACTTCCTCTAAATTAAACCTTACTATTCCCATATATATTATTCTAATTATCACATAGGAGTATTATCCGAACGGGTAGTAAGATGCGATGCTAAAAAAAATATCTAAATTTAAACAATGTAATAACTCTTTGGGAGGTTTCTGGTAGAAGAAACCTTAAAAATAGAAAATCTGGCAACATTTTTAACATTCTACTTTATTATTAATAGTACTATATCATAGGTATTGCCGATCAATAGAGATCATTGCTGATCACTTGACTTTATGTATGAATATATAAAATTATTTTTAGTAACTTTTATCAAAATCAAAAAGGCTTGTTCATAACTGAATAAAAACCTTATTTAAAATGTTAGCTCTATTAATATTGTATTTAGAAATTATATTTATTTTTAATCTAGTAATGTTTTAGAGCATGTTTTAATTGCTAACGTATTTGTTTTAGATAAGTTATTAACAACCAATATGCTGAATAAACAATTAAAAACCCTTATTATAACTTTCTATGGGTGTATCTACAACATAATTATCATTATCATTATGTCTTTAAGTATTACGCAAACCTAAATATTTTTAGTAGTAAACTTAGAACAAAGAATTTTAGCACCACGTCATACTAACCGCTCTGACTATATACGCTTATGTACTAATTACGTTAATAGTTTTGGGGATAAAATAGGTTACATTTATAGGAAGTAGAGTGTACTTCCTCTAAATTAAACCTTACTATTCCCATATATATTATTCTAATTATCACATAGGAGTATTATCCGAACGGGTAGTAAGATGCGATGCTAAAAAAAATATCTAAATTTAAACAATGTAATAACTCTTTGGGAGGTTTCTGGTAGAAGAAACCTTAAAAATAGAAAATCTGGCAACATTTTTAACATTCTACTTTATTATTAATAGTACTATATCATAGGTATTGCCGATCAATAGAGATCATTGCTGATCACTTGACTTTATGTATGAATATATAAAATTATTTTTAGTAACTTTTATCAAAATCAAAAAGGCTTGTTCATAACTGAATAAAAACCTTATTTAAAATGTTAGCTCTATTAATATTGTATTTAGAAATTATATTTATTTTTAATCTAGTAATGTTTTAGAGCATGTTTTAATTGCTAACGTATTTGTTTTAGATAAGTTATTAACAACCAATATGCTGAATAAACAATTAAAAACCCTTATTATAACTTTCTATGGGTGTATCTACAACATAATTATCATTATCATTATGTCTTTAAGTATTACGCAAACCTAAATATTTTTAGTAGTAAACTTAGAACAAAGAATTTTAGCACCACGTCATACTAACCGCTCTGACTATATACGCTTATGTACTAATTACGTTAATAGTTTTGGGGATAAAATAGGTTACATTTATAGGAAGTGTACCCAAATTTGCGTGGAGGTTGAGTGAAAAACAATTTAGGAAAAACCTCCCTCATTATAGGTGACTGGTGTTCGAATCTCGATCACCCCGTCATTGGCAGTCTATTTAACTGATAGAGTAGCGCATTAGACCACGTGGCCACAGAGGTGGATTAAGGATTTGATTGTCGATTCCTCTAATTGGGTAGGAATTTGAAAGATGAAATAAGAAAAAATGTACGAAGTATTCACTGGCAGCCCACACTACAGTAGCCCCGTGGCTTCTTTGGTGCTGACTGACAGCTCACAGCTGACTCCTGAATGTCAACATTTAGGTATATACCTAAATTTCTACTGTCAGAAGTGACAGCTGCTAAACACATGTTTTTACAGATAATATGGTTCGGCGTAGGAATACATAATTTGGTCTGGTAACTTTTAAAAGCCGTCAGCTGTCAGCTGTCAGCTGTCTGTCAGCACCAAAGAAGCCATGGGGCTACTGTAGATGAGCTTTATGTTTAGTCTACGTACCCACCTGTGCTGATTTAAAGGTTATTAACAATTTAATCAAATGATAAAGATGAGGAGAATTGCATCGGTTAAATTTCCCCGCCATATCGTGGATAGTTAACGGGTAAACCACAGTGAAAATCAAATGGTAAACCAACCCTACCCGGGATTTAAAATTTGACCTCAAATTAACCGCAACTAAGTGAAGTACCAGCTTTATATCATTGGGCTGACTATTTTGTAATTTCTAGTTAATGTTCGAGTTAACTGTTACGGCGCACCGCGCATACTTCTTGCTACTTCAGTTAGAAATTGAGCGATTGGTTTATAACCCGGGAAATGTGAGATACTTTTTGTTTATCCTGTTAAGTATCAAGCTTACTTTGCATGCTTCACCTAATGGTTTAGCCTAGAGTAGTCATAGTGGGATTGGTGAAGGTAAGAATGCTTGCTACATTTCAGTGTAAATGTAGTGTACATTCCATGTTCCCATATAGGACAAGACTATTTTAAAATAATGAAAATATAAAAGGAAACAGTATCCTAAACAAATTATTGGAGTTAATACATTTTTAAAAACATATACTTTTGTATATTACAACAAAGTGCAGAAACAGATGGAGTCCATTTACAATTTAATTTCTATAGAAGATAGATAATACAATATTTAAATTTAAATAATATAAATGTTTATAGAAACGCTACGGGAAAAAAATATAATCATATTTTATAGACACAATTACAGAAATACATTATTTATTTTGTAAAATTTCAACTTTACACTTTCCAAATTTATCTAAAAATATATATTTGCCGTTAACGAGGAAAATATTTACTTTGTAAAATATTCTTTAAACAGGAGCTATTTATTTTTAAGGGTCCTTCAACTTTGCAATAATGTTAGTTTGTATCTCCTCTAATAGTTTTAGAGATATTATAAAAAATTGGAGATATCCATTAATGTGAAGTAATCTATAAGTCATTTCCCTGGAAAATTAAATATGCCATTTTGTTTATAATTTTAAAACATGCCTGGATACAAATTCTAACTAAAATAGTTTTAGTGTATTTCAATAAAATCACCTTTTTAGTGTTTTCGAGCTCAAGTAAATTATCCTTAATTTTAGGGTTAGACAGCTAATTTCAAAATCCATTCAAGGGACCTTATGAAAATCCTAGCTACTGAGTCTTAGCACGACCAGTAAAATTGTTTCGACTCTAGGTCATGGTACAGATATATCGACAGACAGACAGCATCGTGAAACCCACTGTTTCGGGGTCGGGGGAAATGAAACATCGATATCCATCTAAATCTTAAATTCATTTTTTTTACTATCTCAATAAGTACGCTCCCTGAGGGGTTGCAAGAAAGTAAAAATCAAATTACTTTAAATCAAACGAATTTAATAGATATACCAAAAATCCCTTATTTTAAAGTTATTTTCTGCCACTTATTGCTGCTATGTTATTTGTTAATTTAGCACCGCGTCTTATTAACCGTTCGGTCATACGCTTATGTACTAATCACTCTAATAGTATTAGGGATTAGGATGGTTATATTTATAAAAAGTGTACCCATATTTGCGTGGAAGTGAAGTAGAAAAACTATTTTTAAGCCTCAGTACACCCGATCAAGATTATAACCTCAATCTCCCCGTCATCGGCAGTCTAATCTACTGCGATAATATCGCCTTAGACCATGCGGCCACTGACGTGGGTAAATGTTATATTCTCTTTTCATAGGTCATGTAATGTGCAACTGGATATGTCACTTGTATTGTAGATAAGGGGCTTCCAGACATGGATGACATTAATAATGTATCGTATGATCCTACATCAACGATGTTTACTGACCTCCACCCATGTAAATGAGCTGTCCGATGGCCATATTAATTTGTGTTTGTGTTTATTATTACAAACTGGTATCTAAGCTTCTAGACCCTTAAACCCTTTGAAGGATATATGTACTAAATGTTCAACGTGTCCTGTTGATGAACGCAATGAAATGGGTAGATCATTTCAACTAGGCTCTTGTTACTTATCGTGAATTAAATGTCAATACTGTCGCGAATTTCACGCCCAAGCTCTACCCTAGTATTGGAATTATTTTATTGAAGTTTATTTGTGTAAATATTTCGAATAAATACATTTTATACGATTTCATAGTAGGTAATCATTTTATCTCGCATCAAAAGCAACAGTTAATGTGCGTGGCTTTGTGTTGTAGTGAAATGTGTTCCGTTTGAAAAAAAAGTTTATTGGTTATGCCTATACTTTTGTTAAGAATGTTCAAATTATTTTTTAAATGTTTTGGTTGTCTTTGTTTGTAAATGATTGGTACTCTCTAAAATAAGAATTATTGGAAATCTTTAAAATTTTATTTTAAAAACAATTTTAAATTATTTTAGTTAGGTTCTTTCAATAAATAATTAGAGCTCCAGTACAATTTGGCAGCAATGACACTATTTTAAAATACTCCCCCAAAAAATTTATAAAAAATGTTTGGTAATCAACAAGGTGCAAACATACTTTCAGCAATATTCTCTCAAATAACTTGAAATTCGTTTTTTTTATTCTATCAACGCTTGAAAATATACTTACAATTAATTATAAATTGCTTATGTGAACATCACACTTTTAAGTGAAAAAACTATTTCCCAGAAAATAAGATTAAATTACCATTCCAGGAAAACTAAGTTTCACAATTATATTTTGTGATTTACAAACGGCAATAAAATCAATTAGGCCTATTTATGTTTTATTTATAATTTATTTAATGTTTGGGATATCTTTGCGTTAAAATTATGAAGCATTCAATTTTTTTTAATGGTGAGAACAAAATAATATTTTATTCAAAGAAATAAAACAATTTTACTCCGTTATATTTACTAATTGGTTAAATCTTAACCATTTGGAAAATTTAAAACATGTACAAGTCATGAAGATTTATTATAACTTAAAATGTTATTAGGGTTAAAAACACGACATTGTATTATAATTTGGTTTATCTATAATAACGTTATCAACTTTCTTTAAATTGAAAAATTACACTTGGCTATAACGGTAGTTAAATAATTACAAGAGCTTAGCTATTCAATCCATCCCGATTTGCACACTCATACAATTTTAATCTTACTGTTGGCAGAAAAAATCCAACCACCGAATCGATCGTGGCTGTGTTTTTTGATAGCTGATATCTTAAATGATCACACATTTTTAGCAAACGATTTCCACACGTCCATCACAGACTCTGCCTTAAAATATGAGTGGAAAGTGAATAGCCCTGATTTATATGCCCAAGTGTAGTTTTTCAATTTGAAGAAGATGTGTCTACAAAGGTAATTAACAAATATAATAGCTTATCTATTTAATTCACCATTAATGTTTTTACCATAGTTATGGACAGTCATTCGTCTAAATAATAGTTCATCATTGTTATACATGGATACTAGCTTACAGGCAAACATATCAAATCAAGCCCATAAATCACATAAGAAATCAAAGTTTTGCTCAGCAAAATTAATTGAACTAATAAAGAACAATCAAGCACGTGGCTGTCTAGTCGAACAAAGCCTGGGTGCGGTGTTGTCAAACCTTACAATATTACGGCCTGTTACTAAAGGCCAAAATAATTCTAGATGTGGTGAAAAATAATTGGAACCCATGTAAATGCCAACGAAATGTTACATGAATGTAGGGCCAAAATTAATTTTAATAAACCTAAGGACAAGAAATGGAGAAGTCATCTAATCCTCCGAACTGAACTTGCCTTACATTTTTGGGGGTGGGTGGGTTGGAAATGCCAGAGTTGTCGTTGCCAGGGGCAATATTTAAAATTCAATTTCCTCTGTCATCTTCCGAACTATTTCCCTGGGACTCACTACGGAACTGTTTTTTTTTCTGCAACCTTCCCTTTCTCCCTCTCTCTCTCTCTCTAACACACACACACACACTCTCTCTCTTTCTCTCTACCTCATGACACCCTCTCTCCTCCACCCCTTCTCACCTCCTGTATTCTTCCTACCATTCAGCAGGATTTGCCCTCGAGATTATCTTTCTCTCTACCTCATGACACCCTCTCCCCTCCACCCCTTCTCACCTCCTGTATTCTTCCTACCATTCAGCAGGATTTGCCCTCGAGATTACATTTACTTCCTCTCTATCTCTCTTTATTCTTTTTCATCCTAAACTCCTTACAAAGCTATACGCTGTACTCTTCTGCTTGCGTGAGAGAAGATCGCCAAAGGAGGAACCAAGTTAAGCTTTCATTGCACGCGTAATGTCAGTCTCATTCACGAGTAGGAAAGATTCAGATTGAATGGCAAAATATGTGATGTTTGCAGTTTCCTCTCTCTTCTAAATTGCTATATTTATCATCTAGCCGTACCAGGGGTATTTCGTTATTGCTATTTCTTTACCCTATGATTTAGAAGCGTAGTTTCCACATTTAATAATATTTGAGATATAATCTTGGTTGACATGTCAAAATAATCTTTTAAGTGATGGGGTTAAGGGGGGGAGGTAATGAGAGTAAAGGATTTGTAAAAATTACTTGAACATATTTTTTGGAGTAACTTAGTGCTAGTCTTTTGAGTGTTAGTGAATTTGACTGAGCGGGATGCATTAAATTCGCCTGCACAGAGGATAGGAAGCTACGTTATATATATACACATAATGAATATATATAGATAATGTAGTTTTATACATATATATAAAAATGTAGTTTCATATAAAATGCTAAGTCTTCTCAAATATATATAAATATAAATATATATATATATATATATATAAATAAAATATAGCTTCATGTTAGTGTATATATAATATAGTTTCAAAAGGTATATATATATATATATATATATAATATAGTTTCATATTGGCCTGTATATATGTAGTTTCAAAAGGTATATGTGTATATATATAAAAATATTTATAAAATATAGTTTCATATACGCCTGTATATATGTAGTCTCATATATATATATAATGTAGTTTAATATAGGACTATAAGTAATGTAGTTTCATATAGGTCTACATATATAATGTAGTATTATATAGGCCTATGTATAACGTAGTTTTATTTAGGCATATATATATGCCTAAATAAAACTACATGCCTAAATGAAACTACATTATTTATATATGTATTATATATGACATTATTATATAAATTATATGTATTATATATATAATATATATAAATAATGTAGTTTCATACATATAATGTAATTTCATATTTATAAATAAATATGGACATATTTAAATTTATATATAAATATATAATATGTATATACTAAAATTTATATATATATTTAAATATATACAAATTTATATATACATTAAACACAAATGAAGTTTATATATATATATATAAAATTTAATTTCATATACATCTATAAAATATAGTTTCATATTATATAACACAGCAGTTCCATATAAATATTCGTATAGTATAATTTCATATCTTCTGTAAAGGCGATCTTCCTTAACATGTATCCCGATGATTAAAGGTCGTTAATACTCAGCACACTAGCATTAAGGTACACGAAAAACATGTCCAAACAGTTCCTGCAAATCCCTGAATTGTATTACCTCACCATAATAACCATCACAATTATAAAATAATAACCAAATAAAAATGCAATGTAATAGTAAAGACTAAATATAAATTAGGTTAATATTAAGTTTCAAAAGACACGATTTAATAACGTTGCTTTTTTAGTGATCCCTTAATCAAATTATTTTTAAGTCATTATCTAATAGTTCAAATAGGCGAGATCAGTTTCTATGAATAAAATACAATCTATTCAAATAAGACTTTAAACAACAAGTTACATCATTAACTGTGTTTCTTACTTATGAATTGTGCACTGTACGCTATGTAATATTTTCAATTAGCTATGCGTTTTCCATGAATGTAAATCCATAACTTCCAAATAAAATTTATTGTTAATTTAAATAGGAACGTTCTTAGGCCTAAGCAAAGAGATGAGTAGATCTGATCTCTTGTTTTAATACAAAATTAGCAGTTATAAAACTATTCATAAATAGTCACAACGCTATAACAAACAAAGGAAACTACTTCCAAAATTATTTATATTACCGGCTACAACTTTAAAAATAGTATGAATTAGAAATCCCTTCTTGTACAATCGCACAATTCTTATCGTGACCTTATAGTCTGATAAAGTATATCGGAATACATATATAAGTTGGAAAGCTAGACTGAAGGGGGAAAAAATCTACAGACGTTATGCCTTAAAATATAAGCTATATATTTTGTTGCCCTGAATATAAAATTAAAATAATATATATCAAACCCTGCACCATAAGTGGTGGAAAGGCACCTGTAAATATACCACGTTCTGTCATTGATTGAGTGCACTAGTTTAAAAGAAACACTTAGGGCCAGTTTCTTAGACTTAGTACGTCTAAAGTGTGGTGCTGCACTAAATACAAGACAGCACCTAGCCAGATAAGAATTAAATGAGTTAGTTTCATATGCGAAACCAGCCCATTCCATTCTGGTCTGGTTAGGTATCTTATTATACAAGGTGGGGTGGAATCAATTGGATAAACAACATTGAGGAGAGTGATGGACAACGTGCTGAGGTTGGTCTGACGTCAATTGGAGCTCACCTGAGTGACATTATCTTAAAAAAGTGAAAAAGTTTAGTATTTAGTTTGCTTATGTTTAGTTAGTGATTATTTACTTTTCAATTAAAGTGTTAATTTAGAGTTACTAATCGTATAATTGTTTCAGCCTCATCCGTATTTAGTATAGCACCACAGAAGCGTTCAAAGTCAGACTAAGAAACTGGCCCTTAATATAGTTTCCATTGCTTTCTACAGGAGAATTTTGGTGATCATTTTAAAAAGAGATATAAACTCACATTGCACTTGTTCAACGTTGGCCGGGAAGCTAGGATTCAATCTTTATCCCATTTGGGATGGAGGTGGTTTTTCACATAGGATTTTACCACCCTCTTTACGCGCTAAAGTGTTCTCATTTCCTAAAGTCTAAGTATTCATTAACCCTAATGTTAAAAGCACAAATCTAATAACAATGATAGTTTATAAAATTTTGTCATACCTGGACAAAGTCAACTACGGATAAATCTCACTTTCTCTCCCTATATACATGTTCAGTACTTACTATATTATTATATATTCTCACAAGTATGGAATATAATAATCCAATCAATCCCATCAAATGTATACCAGTGTATTTCCCGAGGACTTGAAATCCTGGTATACTTTTCTAGGCCTTAACAAATGAGTATTTCTAACTATAAAAACGTTAAGAATGTTTTCAATTTTTTTTAATAATATGTATTATATCTTTCGCTTTTTTTATTGAAACATTTTTTAGTAACGATACACAATAATACAACGTTTATCTGTTTAAATATCTGTGTAAGGTTTATTTTTTTGGGATTACCATAAATTACTGTTTAGTTTAAAAAATATCAGCTACATGATCTCAGAAGCCAGAATCTTAGCTCATTATAGCGTTTGTGCCTACTGATATAGGTGTCCCAAGTTCCTATCTCAGGATGGCTGAAATGTTTCTCATTTGTAATATTGATTGGAGTTTCTAATTTCAAAACGATGGAGGAATGGGTGTTGTGTATGTCTTAGAGTTAAGACAGTTTATAAGTCATGCGTTGATATTATCTATCATTTAGTTCAGAAAGCACATGTTAAATACATCAAATAAATAATAACATGACTTTAGAGAATTTAAATCAATAAGACATTTATCTTTCTTATTTATCACAAAACAAGTATGTTTATAGTAAGTAATCTATATAAGAGATTATAATATCAAAATTAAATTTTTCCTACTATTTAATATTTAGTTTAAAATATTAATATACTACTCATAACTTTGTCTTCTTTTTTTTTTGAGAATTCTTGTGGTGGTGAACACATTCACTGATCATGTTATGAGAAATGTAAAAACTTTTGGTCTAGGAATTGTATTAATATATGTCAGTATAAAATTTAAACAAATATAAAGTATCTAGTTACATGAAAAACTCTAAATTTTTTGGTTGACGCAGCCATTATTTTATTAATAGCAAAAGCAGCTAGCAAAACTTATATCAAAAATATATTTGGGTTAGCGATATAGCTGTGTCAAGCATATTATTAATAAATAGTCTTTTAAAAAAATATATGTAGTGTACGTTTCATTATAAAATCTAAACGAAAAACTTTAGTTTATTTTGCTAATAAGAAAGACAATATTTTTTTTCTAAACCACGTAATTCTCTAAAAGCTTTTCAGAGTATACAGTGTCATAGTGTCACGAAACTGTTCTTGATCGATACATTTCTATGATTTTCCATTAGCCCATACAAAAGCTTCCTTTTGAATTGTATTTTTTTTGTTGATATTTGAACTTTATATTCAAAGCAAGAAAGTAAATGTTAAGGCAAGGCATCTATGTAGGTTTGTTTCCCCCTCTCGGTTAACTTTCCAACTTACATGTATTCCGATATAGTTTATCAGATTATAAATTCATGGTAAAAGTTGTGTGCTTGTATGAGACTTAAGCTTTGAACTGTTCTATTTTAATACTGTAGTCGGTATTGTAAATTATTTTAAAATTATTTTCTTTATTTGTTTGTTTTAGATTTTTGATTGTTGTTTTATTAAATAAATCCATCATCAAATGTATTTGTAAGGTTGGATTTATATTAATTCATAGCCCATGATTAATAGTAAATAGTACATAGCACACAGTGCACAATTCATAAGAAAAATACAATGGTTTGTAATTAAACGTAATGTTTAAACAGCTGTCTTAATTAGATCAATGGTATTGTAAATGACTTTACCTCTTAGGACTACTAGATGATAACTCTAAAAGTACTTCAATTAAGGGCTCCCTAGAAAAACAAAGTTTATTTAATTATATATTTTGAAACTTAAAATTAATCTAACTAAAGTTTAGTCTGTATTATCATATCAAATTTGATCTTTATTTAGTTCCAATTTTATTATTGTCACGAATAACTACTCAATATCATGATGAAAATAGAAAATATCCTCTTAATTCAAACAATACTATACAATTGTAGTCATTGAGGCTAAAACATAAAAATATAAATAAATAAATGGACAAAACTAGAAGTTTTAGTAAAATATTTTGTTCACCAACTTCAGAAATGCATATGTAATAGGATATGTGGTATGCTTATGGCACAGACAAGGAAACACCTGGTATGTGGCCTATGTTTTCCGTTAAATTATTTAAAATATAGTAAGTTAACACATTATTGGAGATGTTCACTTTATAAATTCAAGTAAAGGCCAGTATTGAGTTAAAATTATCTCTAAATATTTTCTTTTGCCAACATAAAAAAATCTGAGAAGATCTTTGTTTGTATTAAGAGTAGTTAGTTAGTCTAGAGTTTGGTTGGTAAAAAGAAAGAAAAAAGCTACTTCATTAACAGTATAAGTTAACATAAAATTACAACTCATTAGATAGAATGTAAACTTTCTTCCTCTCTACTCCCAAGACATCGCCATACATTCATTAGTCCTCTTAAATGAGAATAGGATGGGACGACCTTTCCTTGTAATCCTCAACAGACGTACACATAAGGCTGTGGAGTGATTTCAATGATTTGAGCCAACATACTCATTGTTCCCTCCTCCTTAAGAAAACAAAAGTCGAGTTTTAGAGTTTGAGAGAACTTTTGCTAACTTTGAAACTATATTATTCCCTAGACCTGCATGGTATGCATGGTGTTATCTTGGGAGTAAATTATATTCCTCGCATAGATTTAAATATTCAAAAAGTGAATTATTATTATTTTAATATTTATTTCGTTGCAATAGGTTTTTTTACGGACCGTGTCTTACCAATAATTTGGGATACACGCATATGTATTTATTACAATAATGTGTTAGGTATAAGGAAGGATGAATTTAGATGAAGTTTTACTATCTTTTTATGGCGTGATAGTGTGAAAACGTTTAGGAGATATCCTTAAATACAACAGAGCGGGATTTGAACACTAATCTCCCTGTCCTTGGCAGGCTAGTCTATTACGAGAGTACTGGCTAAGACCATACGGTCACCTAAGCAGGTTGATGGAATTATTTTATGGTAAATATCTCCAAAAAAATGTTATCTTTTATGCTACCCATCCTCCTTGAATGAAAATTTTTCTGCTATTTCTTTGAGCTGTTCTCTTCAAACTTTATTCCCTCAGATAATGTATGTAATATATTTATGCTTAAATGGTCACATGAACTAGGACATATATAATATATACATACATTTATATAAATTTATAGAGTCAAAGTATGATGATAAAAATAATATTTATAAGTCAAATTTCTTTCAAAATATTCCTTTGAAACTCAGGGAGTTTAAAACTATCTCGATAAGTATAAATACTTATACTTAAAATTTTCAACTGTCCTTATTGGTGGTCATGTGATCCAAATGTATGTAGTCTGGTTTTCCAGTGTTGGGGAGGTTGAGGTTCAATTAGCGGCTAACTGAATTGTGGGTGGATTTTCTTAAATGGTTTTTCGCTCTCTTTTTCTCTTTCTCTCCATGTAGATGTAGGTACATTTTCTCTAAATTCCTACCTCACTACTACCCGGTTAGTGCAGTTAAAATTGGTAAGTCCTTAATAGGTAATAAAACTTGATAGAATATTTTTTTCATACGATCATGTAGGAATTAGAAAATATATTCTAACAGAAAGACTATTTTTGCTAAATTATGACACTTTTTTAAAGTATTTATTTAGTATTTTATGCAAATAACATGTTATCTAAATTTAAAAATGGTTTTGATTTTTAATAAACACAAACAAAATATATCCCTGCTGAAATAGAGAGAAAATGTACCAAGGTGAGAGAAAATAAATGATAGCAAAAGGCTTTAACATTTGTCATTGCAACAGGATCGAGTGACGGTCGGGCTGGAAGTGGAGGGAGGAGGATTATTCTATGAGCTGTGAAAATGTACCGTAAAGGGGGGGAGAGGGAATTGAAGGGGGTATGGGTGTGTAGAGAGAGGATGAAGGTGTGACATGTTATTTAAAAAAAAAAAGTTTTATTTGTCACAATAAATTTGTATATTTTCCTCAAAGAACAAAAACCTTTAAGGAAAGAGTTTTCACAGATGAGAAAGCAAAGATAATATTTTGTGGGGAAGGGAAGCAATAACAATTCATCACAAATAAATTGCAATGTGCAAAAATAACAAATACTTGCATACATGGTATCGTCATAGCTGAAAGTAAAAACTGGAAGTATTCTTGGTGGAGGATCGTAGTAGAGTTTAACTTAATATAATTACATTTATTTTCATTTTGTTTACCTATTTAGCACCGCGTCTTATTACCCGTTCGAGTTGTACGCCTAATATGACATTGAAATTAACATATTTTTTTTTAAATATACTGCATTATTTTAAAATAGCATATTATGCACATTCTGTCCATCCTGAAAGATAAAAATATAACCTTACGCGGTTCCACTATGGTGTTGATTATAATATAGGGTTATAGTATATTTGTTCAAGGTCATATTGCTATGTAAACATAGTATGCATAATATATTCAGAAATGTTGTTTTGATACTAGGTAGATCTTATTTTGATTATTTACTCAATTAGTTCCAAATGTTGCTTACTATATTTAGTTAACAAGGTAAATATATTAGTTTGAACATGGGATTGAGGAAACTTTATAACAGGATGGAAGAAACCGAAAACATGAAATAGATTGTATTTTAAAATAAATGCAGAAGCGATGGTAAAATTTTATAAATTGAAACGAAATTGTTTTGGTAAGAAGGGCAGTGCTGAAGTTAAAACGACTTAAAAATTCATAGAGACAAAAAAAATGTAGTCAGAAAAAGAAAGCGGAACCAGGGGTAAAAACAAATTTAATTCAACTCCTTCAAAACTAAGTCCATACAAATATCCACAGTCTCTTGGTAGCCAAGTGGAAGTTTATTCGTCACTACTCTGGGAAAAATATCAGCTGTGAGAAAGATGCTAGTAAACTCTCGCTTGATTATAAAATATATATTTTTGATAAAACGCATAAAATACTTAAATGTTCTTTATGAAGAATCATACATCAAAAATAATCTTTATTGAAGCACGATAACCATAGCCAATGCGCTCACTGTCCAAAAAGATGTAAAATTTATATTCTATTTAAATACTACAATATGTCAGTAATTTTTTAAAAAAAATGGCATATAATAATTAAAACTGAATAAAGTTTTCGTTTTATTTCAGCTGAGCATCTTGAAATATAGATAAAATACTACCACAGTTTATATAAATGAAAGATTTAATGCACTTAAAATGTGAGACCCACTCCAGCGGTGGATAGGAGAAACAAAACCATTAAAGTGCATACAAACATTTGTCCCATTTGACCTTGTTTCCTAGTTATAGTCAAGTTTGTACTCCAGTGATGTGTAACTGCCTAACATTATAAGAAGTGCTTAAAATGGCAACCTTCAACCCGAGTGCAAGCCTTCAATTGTCGTGTCATAGAATGCCGCACTCTTTCAAAAATAAAATGCATCGCAATGCTTTTATTCGGGCTGAAAGGGGGCATTTTGAGCCCTTCCTATATTGTTATGCAGTTCCACGTTAATGGAGTGCTAACTTGACACAAACTAGGTAATAAGATCAAATGGGACATGTGTTTATTTGAACTATTTTCATTGTTTTTGTGTATCCTGTTCTCCGCTAAGGTGTGTTCCACATTAACGATACACAATGTATATACAATATACATAATATATGAATATAGGCCTACACACATATTTGTAAATATATTTACCCATATATACAGCATGTTCGGATACTCAACGTCCAAGCTACACATATAGTTTGTTTGAACCAAAAGTAATACAAAATACTATTCACTTATATCCCACAAACTATGCTAATAACATTAAATTGTGTTGAAAGTTTCGGCGTGCAGCGCTGGGAGAGAAAAGATGTGCAAGCATGCGTGTACAACAGGCTGCATAGGAGTTTGGCGCACGTTACTGCACACGTAATAGTGGCAAATAATTTATTTGATGTAGCTCCGTTAATGATGACACTCAGAACGTATTCTCATTTTTATATGGACTGGTGTGCTGTTTACTATGTACTGTGATATGTTCTGCTGCCGTGATCCAAGATGTAGAAGTGTGCAGTGCCACGCTCTTAAGCAACCTGCTGCACGCGCATGCTTGCACGGATTTGCTCTCCAGGTGCGGTGTGCCGAAATTTTGAACACGATTTAATGGTATTAGTATATTTTGCCGGATGTAAGTGTATAGAGATTTTGAATTACTTTTGGTTCAAAAAAATTATATGTGCAGTTTGAGCGTTGAGTTTTCAAACATTAAAAATATAGTTAATTTATTGAATTTAAATTAACCTTATCTTCCGTTAGGTAGATGGTTACCCGAAACTTCAGTCGCTTTTAACCTAACAATACAATTGATCGATATTAAACAACATAACCACACTACATTTAACTAAGGTAAATATTTATTTATAAATATACAATCAAGGCAGACAAACATATTTTTAGCGCAAAATAATGATAAAATTAGATTTTAAATATCAAATTATGTACGAAATATACCTTCCCTTATTTGAATAATGACACGTCCATTACATAAAATGTGTTATTTGGAATTACATATATTTGCTTTTGTATCATATTTGGGTAGACTAGTATTTTTGGAGTCCAGCTTTGTGAGCGCTTTAATAACTAAAACGCAAAAAGTAACCAAGCACACTGGCTCGGTGGAGAAATGTTTGGGTTATTATAATGTACTATACAAACTGTGGCTCACTTTTGTTTATTCAGATTAGTTTGAATACCTTTATGTCCTAATGTGTAGGAAGTTATTAAAATTAACTCCATGAGTTTTTTATTTAAGAACTTTTTTGGCAAATCTTAAAATCTATTTTTAGAATTTATTTATATTCATACCAAAAATTCGCTAATAAAAATACACAGTTTTAATAGTTGCATTGGTAATAGGGTTTTTAATTTAAGATACTCCAAAAACCTTTCTCAAAACTTGTGAGACAATATATTATTGTATTTTTATTTGGAAAGCCTACAATTTAAAAATAAATTAATATAATCATCTTTGGTGTAAATATTTTTATCACTTTACTTTATTTTTACAAGTTTACTGAGTTAAAATGTATCAAGCAGATCCATTAATTCGAGTCAAAGAATTTTTCCCTTTTTCTAACTTTATTCAAAACCATTTTTAAATTTACCACTACATTTAACTTAATTGAAACTAAAATACTTTTCAGATAAAATTGCTATGAGCGTCTAATTTGATCATCAATTCATTTTATTGGAAATAATGACTAAGACTAAAACTATAAATCTGAAAAATAAATATTATTGGAGTTATGGGGGTGAATCACAGTCAATCTCTTTTGGACTATGGATTAAAGACCTAACAGTTAAAGACTATTTATACGAGGCTTTACCTACCGGATGATTGATGCTGATTTCTAAGCAACCTGGACTATAATTGATACCCAAATCCAAGAGTACAGTCAAAATATTCTTTAAAGGTTTATTCTTGAAAGTACATTTATTTTATGTTATTTATTTGAGCTATTTGAAGTGCATTTTCTGAACCGACATCACATCAGAGTTTCTATAAGCGAGAGCAAAAAGGACTACCAATTTTGCTGAGAAAAGGAATTTCACATATCTTCCAGGGATAATTTTACATGCCAGAATCAACATGGTACCCATGGTCTTACTTTCCCTCCGAAGGAGGTCCTGCTACGGGTTTTTATAGCTCAATAAATATCTGTCGAATCCAGCTGGGTTTGAACTCAATATCATCGACTCCTTAGGCGAGGACTTTACCTATAGACCACCGAATTAAATGAACGTATCATAGATTCACAACTGGGCATATTGCTTTTCATGAAAAACTATAAACACAAAAAAGATTACACTAATCTAAATTAGATTAATATTAACTTATTTAAAAAAAAATACAATTGCAACTGCAGAAGAAATCAATTTAAACAGTAGGGCCTAATTAGCAATAATATTAAGATTGTAAATTAAATTTTATTTGAATTAACCAATAATAATGAGGAATATGACTATAACTAATTTTAATGTCTTAAAAATAAATTCCGTAGTATTGTAAAAAGTATTATATTCATAATACATAAAGGTATTACATACGTATTATCTCAAAACATTCTGGACATTCTACCGCAAACTAAGTTAAAACTTGTTGGTAAATGATTTTATGAAAAATAATATTAAATAAAGGATATGTATTTAATGGTTTTTTCCACTTAGATTATTATATGTTGTCCTATATATTAATATTATGTATTTGTGGCAAATGCTTATTAAAATGTCTCTTGTCAAAAGATGTATGCTTTTTGTGTCAGCTGATGGTTTCATTTTAAATAGAATACACACCATTTTTTCTAGCACCACTCCTTTAACACCTTTTCAGCTTATACGCATATTTACTAATTACGCTAATGAGCTAGGGATAAGGAAGATTTAATTTAGAGGAAGTGTGACTACAGTTGTGTGAAGAAAATGTGGAAAACCATTTAGGAAAAGCCACCTTCAGTACACCCAACCAGAATTTTAACTTTGATCTCCCTGTCAATGACAGTTTAGTCTATTGCAAGAGTGATGCCTTAGACCATGCGGCAACTCAAGCCGGTTCTACATTACTTGCACTGTAGAGTAGAAGGATTACCGTTACAGTAGATAATGACCCTAACATACAAGATATATCATATTAGAAACATGTAAGGTAAGCTTTCTACCTTTAAAGGTAATTGAAGAACTACATTGTCACAGACGGGATGAAATAATTATTTCTTAAATTTGAAAATTGACTATATAGTTCTAATTTAATATAATGATGTAGAAATAACGAATATTAGTTTTTAAGTTTAATCAAAATAATAACGAGCAAATTTTTTTTTCTGTCAGCACCGCGTCTTACTAACCGTCTGGTTGTATGTATGTGTACTAATTACGCTAATGTATTTATGGATAAGTAATGTAATAATCAGATGTGGTGTACCCGCATTTGTGTGGAGGAAGAGTGGAAAACCGTTTAGGAAAAGTACAACCGATCTAGATTCAAACCTTTATCTCCCTGTCTTCGACAGTCTAGTATATTGCGAGACTAGCGCGTTAGACCACACGGCTACCAAAGTGGGTACTAGCCAATTAATTCACAAATTCATAAATGAAGTATAAAAAAAAGTTTATGTTTTCAACTTTATTTCACACCTTTAACACATATTTATAAATATAGAAAATAAATACTTGTCGATAGTTTTTTTGACTGGTATGATCATCTTTGACCCGTGTACGCTAAGAGAGGTTTTTTCCTTCTTGATTTGCAATATGACGTTTCGATATGTATTCCAGGCAAATACTGATAAAGGTTCTTACAAATTTTTCATCCGCATTCCAGTAGTAAATTAGTGTAAGATAGTCATAGCTCTATCAGGCAATAAGACGTAAAGTATATTTAAAAAAATTACATTAAAAGTGGAAATGAAGCGCTACGAGAAAAATTCTCCTACACCACTACAAACTTTAAAAACAAGAACGCGATCATATTAAGCTTATTTTGTGTTATCTTAATACTGGAAACGTATGTGTAAATGTCATACCTTGAATATCACATGATAAAGTGAGCCTGCATCCTGATGTTTAAAATTGCTTGAATATTAATAGCTTCCTCTTTCACAATAAGGGTAACTATTTGTGATTAATTGTATAATTTAAGTGAATTAATGCAATTTGAATTTAGCCGACAGTTATTGCGATCTGGATTACTCACCACTCTTTTTGTGTTAATGATTTAATATTAATTGTCCGATGCATTTTCTCAATCACTTTACCATTTGTGTATAGAGTTAAGGGTTCTGAACTAGACTCTCCACATGATCGAAAATATATTATTTGTGAAATTGGGGCTTTCTTTCATATTTATAGATCGATGTCTGGGTTACAGGGTGTTGTGTCTTTTCTAGAATCAAGTCACAAAAGGATGCTGGTAGTAAAATCCTTTTAGATAATACAAAACACTTCTTGTGGTCAGTATTTAAGTGCTATTATTTGGATCTTAATAATATCTATTCTAAGTGATATCTTCCTACATTACTTGAAGTATGAATATATGAGATGAGTTGGATTAACTTTCATAACCATCTAAATTAGTTTTTTTTAAATTTTAATTAGACTGTAAGCCTTTGGCTGATGTAATCACTAGGTCTCGGGTTAGATTCCCATGTTCATATGTCATTTTAAAATGTACGAATCAAGAAAGTTTGTGTAAATTTATCACATATATTATTAATAATGCCATCATTTCTCGTTAATAAAGCTTTATCATAGGCTTATAATTTAAATAAATTTTTATACGTGCTTTAGATATAAAGTTTTTGTTTCACACAAAAAAAACAAAAACACGCTTCTTTGGCCGTATGGTCTAACGTGATACTCTCGTAATAGATTTAACTGCCTATAATGAGGAGATCAAGGTTTAAATATTGGTCGCGTGTACTGAGGTTGTATTTCCAAATTGGTTGTCTACTCTCCCTTCGCTCAAGTGCTGGCTCACTTCCTTTATATTTGACCCTCCTAATTCGGTAAACCATTAGCGTAATTAGTACGTAAGAGTACAAACCGAGCTAATAGTAAGGTTGCGGTGCTAAATTAATAACACAGTAGCGAACTAAAAAATTTTATGCATAAAAATAATGCCCATTCCAAATCATCTACAAAACTGTGGGAATCATTTAATATTAGTCTCTCTTCAACTATGAAATGCTCAGTAGTTATCGTATGAGAAATGTGAAAAGAAAACAAAAGTAAGGAAATATGAATATGTATGATGATTTTGAAGCCCCAAAGGCTCTGACGTAAAGTTGGGCGTGAGAAACCCCAAGTGAATCTATTCGTCTGTAATGTTGTGTTTTGTATTACATGCATAATTAGTTTAGCTTTGTCTAAAATAGTCTAAGAAGAAATTTAGTAATCTGGATATTGAAACGTTTACAAATATATTTATTTTGGGAAAGCTAATAATTCCGACAGACTCTTCTCTTAGTACTTAGATTTTATCTGAGGTCATAGACTACCCTATTTGAGCTCAATATTAAGAAATATTCAACAAAATTTGTAATGCTAGTTGTTTAGTTTTTATTTTAATTTCAATAAAATGACTTTGTACGTTTGTGTTTACTAAGTATTAATAACTTTTTGGGCTGTTTGAATATTTATAATAATGTTGTAGTGATGAGAAGGACAGGATAGCAAGAAGTTTACTCGCATTTACGTGAAGAGAAAGTGTAAAAACATATAGGTAACGCTAATTCAGGACATCCAGCCGGGACTCGAGTTCCGACATTCTCGTTATTGTCTAACCGGACTGAGTGAGACTTATTCTTTTGTCTACTCGACCATCGGTGCGGATGTGCTTTAATTAATAAGATTCAATATAATTAATTATCATGATACTGTTAGGGAAACTTAAATAACTAAAATAATATCATTGACGGTAAGATACGTAACAATGGTCAAACTCAATCAATCTAGATATAAGTAGAAATTATGTTCTTTAAATATAAATTTACAAAATATTTTAAAACTATGGCCAACCTTATTGTGTGTCCTATTAAAAGGTGTAGCTTATAAGAAGGTTTAACAAAAGAAATTCAAAAAGTTGGTTAATTAATGTTTATTATAATCTAGTTGTTAATTCATAAATCGTTTTAGTTACCAGAAAACCTTGTAGTAGCATACAACTGGCTAACATTGGGTTAGGCATACACCTTAAACTAGAGGTAGATAAATTAATCTTTGAGGTACATATAAGACTTGCAAGTAACCAGTTATTCACCTTATGCTACAAATATCTGAATTGAATGTTTACATTTGTTTGCTTTATTCAACACATACCTGAGTTGAAGGCAGTAAACTGTAGGCCATCTACTACATATACCTGACTTTAAGGTGGGCATGTTCACCTTCTGATACAAATATCTGAGTTGGAGGCTTACAATTGTTCACACTCTTCAACATATACCTGACTTGAAGATATCTAGATGTTTGCTTCTTGCAAAGCTTGGGACTAAAATTAAATAGATTATCTAGTTCTTAATTTCCCAAATCAAAAGTATTTTTAATTCATGTAATATTTACCAAAATACTGTGAATTTTAACCAAGACAAAAAAATATTAAACCTCTACTTTGGAGAGGTCCACTATTAGGTATGAACATTTCAACTTATTTTAACCTCACTAGGAGGAACGTGGGTAGAGGTATTAGTCTCTTCTAGTTTGGTTTGCAGGTGTTTGGGAGGTCCAGGTTCATAACCCTAGAGGCTATAATGATCTATTTTTTCTAAGTGGACTTTATCATTCCAGCCACTTAAATCCGTATACATTTCCTTTAAATGATTTCTTCATAATTGCCCCTTATAATAATCATATTGATGGTTTTTATGTCTTGTTAAAGTAAGTTCTATACATAAGTGCCTGCCACGTAAGCGGAAGGTCGTTTGCCAAATATATAGCGCAACGCAAGTGGATGAATTAAAACGGCTGTCGACACGCAACGGAACTTACTGTTCTTTTTAGCCATAAACATCGATCGAAGAACGCTGATAGATGCAATTATTAAGGAAGAAATACATAAATGTTCCCTAGATGTCTGATGCGTTAGACTCGTATTGAACTTTTAGTTAATTTCCGGGGTTCAAATACCTATCTGGGTGCAGTAGGAATGGTTTTACAAAATCAATTTGTATTGTGATTTTCTTATCTTATATCCCCACGAATGTAGTATGTTAAATTTCCCTAACTCTTAGCCCTATCACTTAAAATAAGTCTTCACAGCCCTGGATTGTGTTGAATGGTTTCCAACTATCCCTTGATACAAATTATAGTACATATATTCTAACTTTCTAGCTTAAACCTTCCCGATCCCAACCCCATTTGTTTAAATAGAGGGATATTCCAGACAAGTAATAAAATTCTGTCCACGTTGGAATATTTTAAACCGCAGTTGATTAAATATGGCGTCATAGTATTATAAAGGAGAAAAATCTTATGTAGAATAAAGGTTCCTGAAATGTAACCATACCAGCTATCTTTGTGTTCCATACGAAAAATAGCTTAAATGTTTAAAAAAGACCTATAGGAAAACCAATACCAAGACTCATTCATCCAAAACAATAATAGGTTATTATCTTTATTAAGGATTTGATTTGTTAAGTTTGTTAGAATATATTAAACCTCTACATTTTACAAATTTAATACATAAAATGTGATTTTACAAATATTATAATTATTACTATAACTTTAGTTATTTATATTTGATATTTTAACTATAATTAGAAAAAATAAATTTTGAAAAGCTATATTTAATTCAAGGGATTGCACAAAAAGTGTAATTATTACTTTAATTATAACTATAACTAATATTTTATTTATTATATTTTTTTTAATCAAATGTTATGTATTCAATCTAGAAACCGTTTGTTGGGGCTTAATATATTCCAACAAAATTTAACAAATCATATGGGTACTTATTCAAGATTATCTACTCTCCTTACTAATTTTTTGATTCAGAATGTTTTCCAGTCCAACAAATATTATCTATTCAACCCTAAAGTATTTTTTTTATTAGTCTGATCAAATTTAAATTTGCGTGTGCGAAAATATTATTGAACACTAAAAATGATAATGTGTAAATAAAGTTGAAATGATTTAAGAAATATATGGGGTGCACAAATAAATATTTAGTTTTTACTGTAATTGTATTACTCTTGGCATACTATGTATTATTTTGAACATTTCCAATAAATAAACACGTAAATAGATAATGTTATGTATTCAATTTCAATTTATAAATAGTTTTAAATTATTTTCAACAAAAGAATAAAACATATTTTCAGTTTCAAAGTGAATGATAGGAATTGCGTTTAATTGAGATCAATGAAATTTACAAAAGCTAAGTCTAATAGCTTCATTTAAATATTTAACAACCTATTAAATAAATATGCTTTGGTATAATTAGTGATGATTAAAGTGGTCAATTTAGAAATGTTGAATTGAGAACAAACCATTTAAAATATTTTAAAAATCACCAATGTATATTAGTTTGAAGCTCAAATTATATAGTAATGGTTATAAAATTACTATACCGTTTGGAGATTTTTGTATACTTGTTCGAGTAGGCAAATTAACTTTAAAAGTTTTACTTTTAAAATATAAATTAAATTCAACCTACATAAATCAAGTATATTTTATGGGTCATTCATGCTTTTTAATATGTAATTTAAGTAGAGATTAATTTCTTAGAGACCTAAAAAATAAGCTCATAACAATATAATACCATATATTAAAATGGCTGAAATTTATTATCTGACTCTTTAAAATAATAAAATATAATAGATATGATTTTTATTTTTATTAATATTATATTTTTATATTTATTTATTGAGTGACAATATACCAAATAATCCCACATTGTCAATTTTCCTTATTTTAAGTTAAGTAACAAATTAATAATTTCAACAAAAAATGAAAATGGTTCATTGAGGATTAAACGTCTTGCTTAAGTGTTGTTTTAATTTCAATCTTAGCTTCTGCTCAACAACAAATATTTTTTCTAAAACAATACTTGATCAAATATATTCCATCATGGCACCGTAATATTTTCAAATATAAAAAAGTTGTATAACATTTCTCAAACGTTTCCTCATAAAATTACGTGCTACCTGGACTCAAAAAGTTGAATATTTTTCTTTAAAACCGAATTAAAATATAGACTTAGCCATCTTCTTCCATTCATATAAAACTAAGAAACAGTAAAACAAAAAACTACAAAAAATACGGTATGACCCAACATTCTTACTGCACTTTATTTTCCTTACTTCTTATGTAGGCTTACAGCACTTTTCATTTTTGAGTAGACAACAGAAGGGCTACCCTACTAAAGGGGAATTTTGTTGTTTCTTTACTTCTTCTGCTCTCTTTTATGCCCCTCATGTTTCAGCGTCGAGGGCTCAAGATACACCCCTTGTGGTTATTCCCCGACAGGAAACATTAATGGTAGGACGGAAAGAAAACACTGGTGTAAAGCTCAGAAGCTTCCACCCTTAAAGCTCATATTGAGACGTTTCGGTGGAGATATTTTCTATATAATAGTTCATTGTAGCCTACTCGTATATTGCTCGTATATTGAGTAGTATTATATATATATCCTGTTCTAGTGTATTGTGTGAGTATTGTGTGTTGGTTAGGCGTAAAGAGGAAGGGGTGAACCTCCCCTAAGTTCCGAAAACAAGAGTTGAATTTTAGACTTGAAGGGTGGAGTGCTAATGTCATAAAACAAGACTTAAGGATGTGTAATAAAGATGCACAACTGTATTATGTAATATTTGTATATGATCCCTCTAGAGACGTAAGTTAGTTGAAAATAATAACTTTTGTTTTAGTATACACAAATGAGTTATTATTATTATTATTATTATTATTATTATTATTATTAAAATACACTCGTAACCAGCATTTGAGAAGCTTGGTTTGTTTATCTTCTATACCAAAAAATAAATTTATTTTCAAGGATGCATGTTTTTTATACATCTTATTGCCAATCCGGGATATCTTATCTAACTACACTAATGGAGTTGGAATGAAGATATGTACCCGTGAGTGATACACTGATACACAATTTAGGAGGGAAAAACTGGGTACCCGTAAGTAGTTCGAGTCCCGATTTCTCTGGTAACGGAAAACCAGATAAAATTAATTTACTATCTTGTCTGCTTTATTTATAATACTTAAACAGATATTAGTTTAGAAGTTTTTGTCTTATTTAATAATGACTTTATTAGTAATCTACTAAAGTTTATTCAGAAATACTTTTGAAAGCTGATATTATATATTTAAAAATTTGACCTCACAACGCATATATGTTTTCAAATACTTAACCCTTATGTTAAACTATATATTTTCAGTTTGGTGTCTCTTGTTTATTTATACATAGTGCTGCGGATAGCCTGGAGTGGTTAGTAAAACGTGGAACACAAGAATAAAAACAAAAATAAAAAGCTAGTAAAGTCAAGCCAAACATAGCTTACACTCTCTTGAAAAGAACATATGTGCCAACGAATCTTAATTCGGTAGGTGTTTATAGTACAATATTAATTACAAGTGTTCTTTGATATCACGAACTACCTTGTTTATTTTATACAATTACGGAAACTTTGAAATATTTCTATAATAAAATCTAATTTCCTATTTCACATAGTTACTTTAAATGTTAAAACTCTTAAATAATTCTGTTTAAAATGTATATTTAGACATGTTGAAGCACTCTTGAATACGTTCATATGGTGAACACGAAATATCTCTACTATTGTATTACCTTTTATTTTCTAATTTTTTAATCTTGAAAAAAGTTGGGTTTTAATTTAAAACTTGGATATTTCGTATTTTTCTTATTGCTTTTGAATTCTGGGCTCTGACGTACTGAACCAAAAGTGTCTAATAAGTATAGTCATTCTAACTTAAAATAAATTTTAAGTGACCAACTTTTACAAAAGATCAATAGGATTATATTACAGCTGACCACTTTGACATAATCTGTAAAAAATTACTGGTGCATTTGGTTAAGTAGGTAAATAAAACAAAATATTCTTATTATTTTGTGAATTGGCCAGGTATAAAATACTAGACTTTCATTGTACAAGACTATCGTTAATGGATAATTGTGAAAATTCGATTCCCAGTAGGGCACGATTTTGCTGCATTTGATTTTTCTATGTAGTCTTTCCATTTTATTTCCACGCCAATGTGGGTGTACTTACTCCGAAATACCATTAACATAGATTTCTTTTCACAAGTTTAACCACATGGCTTAATTTATAGAGCAGGAAGGGGAATGGTAAATTAAGAAATACACCCGCATTGGCGTAGAAAATAAATGGTAAACCATAGTAATGAATCTTCTTGGAACCCCCCTTCCTTTTCCCCCAGTACATTAAGTAAATATTCTAACCTTGACCTTCCTTCCACCAGCAATAGGGTGTCGGTAAACTTTTAGGCTCCGATTGACTTATAATATTATCAAATTTCGATACTTTATCCATATTTTCTCCACTTTACTTTTGATTTCCCCCTACAATTCTTTAATGTATTCCTTAAATTCAATTTTTCCTCAATTACCTTTATCTCCACGTTTATGGAATAGAATAGAATAAATAAAATGTACATTTTCGCATTAAACTATTTAACTTTCTTATTAAATTACAGATTATGACCGATCAAAGTAGTTTTGGCCACACATATATTATTTGAAAGTACCTAATATGTTTATTAGTTTAAACTATTCAAATATCAATTGTTAATAATGATATGGATTTAATACACAATCGACTGAAAATTGACAGGAGATTGACCAGTTGCCGATTCCTGCATTAGATTGCGTGACCATCGTTGTGGGTCTTACATATTTGACTAAATCTTTGGTGAATGTGTTATTAAACATAATAATTCATTGAAAGCTACTACTATCATGAACCGACTAAAGGTAAAATAAATTATTAACGCATTGGTACATCAATTTAAAGAAATTATATATAATTTATAAAAATATACAGTTCAATTTTAATAGGAAGATTTTTCTTTGACAGTTATAAAAGCTATAAAATCTACTTCCACGGATTAATACATCAGGACATGTGATCCACGTCCCAAACTTTGATAAAAACAATACTAATAAAATGGCAAAATGCTATCAATATTTACCGAAAAAAATAAATAAATTTTTCAATTTCCTTATAAGAGCAGGCTATTTGTTTGGTCTTATCCGTGGACGTTGTGATTTAGACTACTTCTTTCGACAGATTTTTGTCCTAGGGCTGATCGGATATAAAGTTAAGTTTTCAAGAAACAATAAAGTTTTTGAATCACTAGTGGTTCGTAGTTCACATAAAGCTCTTACTCAGCTGCTGACCCTGTAAAAAAACCTGAAAAAATAATGATAATTATATAACATGACAAATATAAAATTTTTGTATTTTTGTTTTTTCTAATTTCATAGTTTATTTGCTCATTTTTTACAAAGCAGACTTCTCAGATAGATATATTTATATAACTAATAAGAAAAGTGTAAACAAATTTATAAACTAGAAAAACTAGCTTTTGTATATATTTTAAAAAGGGTGTCATTGAATTATTATAAATAAGTGAAAATGAGTCTATACAATTTCGGACAAATCAATTTTGATTAAATTTGTTGCTTCAATTAAAGTACGGTACCCTTTATTTTTCTTAGTTCACATTCGTCATGAACCAGTAAAGGACGTAACTACCCTAACCATATATACTTTACGGAAATACAAATAGAAACACAGAATTGGCACTAAAAGATACATTTTTTTAATCAAGAATTCCATATTAATTACACTATGCTTAAATATCAAGATTGATTTTATTCATTGATACAATTATTTCGCTCTACTACGTATATATAGGAAAGTAATAGACTTGTTTAATTTTTGCACGTTACTGAATCGGTCGACACGCCAATTAAGGCATCAACTTCATTTGATCAAATTTGCTGTTGGTGGGGAATTCGGGTGTACTGATTGTGTTTTTTCTTAAATCGTTTTTACTTTTTTTTCACACAAGTATTTTCTATAGACTCTACCATACATATAAAATAATATAAAATGTTTATATATATATATATATATATATANAATAATATAAAATGTATATATATATATATATATATATATATAGAGAGAGAGAGAGAGAGAGAGAGAGAGAAATAAGTACTGTAAATAAATATTTTCTATTAGATAGATTTTTTATAAGACCGTGTCTTACTAACCGTTTGGGTTATACGCGTGTAATAATTCCGCTAATGGTTTTAAGGATTAAGTAGGTTAGCTCTATGGGAAGTGTACCCGCACTTGCGTGGGGTGAGTCGAAAACCATTTTGGAGAAACCACCCTCAGTATACTCGATCGAGATATGAACCTGGATCTCCCGTCATCGGCAGTCTAGTCTACTAGCGATAGTAGTGCCTTATAGCATGCGGCCACCAAAATGTGTGGTTCTCTATTGATAGATATAAAATGTATCAAATATAGATATAAATTAATAATTAAATATTTTCTAGTGGATACTAAAAGATTATTCTTAAATTAAACCTAATTAATCTGAATTTTTCCTCATTTATGTTTAGTTTATATTATACATTATTACGTTCCTATGAACGCATTCCTTTGATTTAATTACTTTGTAAAGGGGCTGGCTTGTAACAAATTTCATTTTATATTAAAATGAACGTATCAGTTACCAAATTACTTTCCAATTGGAACGTAGTAAGCGCGTTCAACAATTTTTTTTTAGTTTCTCCTTTTTATTTGATTATGAAGAGATAGGTATTGAATTGCCATACGAACGAATAATATTTGTTTATATAGACACAATTTTGTTAACAGTAAGCCTACGCTATTTATATTTGATCTCGCTTGACCTTATAGTCTGATCGTAAAAGGGAGAAATTTATTTTCTGCTCAAAGAGTTTAATATTTTATTTCCATGCACAAGATGTCTAGCAGTACTAAAAGTCATAAAAAGTAATTAAATTAAATTGTTGTCATAAAAGTCATCAAAATGTCATTAAATTAGCTTTTAGTTGATGGATTTTTTTCATCCAAGCTCAATGTGCAGGTAGAAATAGTTTTTATTTTTAATACTTTGTTCAAAATTAGCTTATATTCACAGCTTCTCTTCAGTAATGACATAATTAAGAAACGAGAAAATCTTATAAATCTGAATTTATTAAATTTTCAATGAAAAACTCAAACCGAAAGGAATAATTAACAACTTTTTAAATATTTTTGTTCTGAATATGTATGTATAGGTGATTAAAAAGTCATGAATTATCATTTAAATAATTCGGTAGACATCCTGATATAATTTATACGTCAAACCTCGTGATCTGAAGTACACGTCCCATTTCGGGAATTATATCCATTTGAACAAAAATATGATTAATATATAAAATACCTATCAATATCACCTTATTATTAGAAAATACACATTTCATTTGCGTCCAAAATTGATAATATTTTTACCATTTTATTATTGTTATTTTATTACTCTATGCGAAAACTCACTATACACCTACAAAATTACACTACCTATCCCAATCTTGAGCTAGTTATATCCAGTCTACTTCATTACACCCTCTCTTTCAGGTCCATTCTCATGTCATTTTCCCATATGTGTCTTGTTCTTCCCGATGGTCTTTATTATGTTTGCCAGTTAATTTCTTGAACACAGTTCTAGATATGGTTAAGACTTCGAAACCCACTTAATATTATACTAAAAAAGGTGAAAGGCTGGATAAACATAAGAATTACTAGAAAAAATAATAAAAAATAATAAAAATTAATCTTAAGTTAATAATGATTATATTTAAATAATGAAAAACACGTTAACAAAAATTACAAAACGCATGAGATAAGTGAGATAAAAAATGAATAAATTGATAGATTAAAATAAATCAATGGTATAACAATAGAACAGTAAGTCAATTGGTGACCATCAGTCAAAATAAACACATACACATCATGTTAAAATAATTAATATCAGCATCGAAAACTTATACAAGTACACACATTTACAATCCATATAATGGAGATAGTTGTTAAATGGAATCAAACTTTGAGAGAATAGTATCTTTTAAGTTGAAACATATTATGATAAAAGTTTTAGAGCGAAAAGCAATGATAAATGAGAATCCAAGTCTTAATGTTGTTCATTCCCATACTCCTTCGGTTAGGTAATCAGAGTTTAAAAAAACCCGATTAAATTCTGGCCGACATGTTTCGGTTTAAAATACCATATTCATTGCCCAAAGTCATCGTGCGGGACACAAGTTGGTTACGACATAGATTTTGAGATTTTGAGTTATAGAACATATTATGATAAAAGTTTTAGAGCGAAAAGCAATGATAAATGAGAATCCAAGTCTTAATGTTGTTCAGTCCCATACTCCTTCGGTTAGGTAATCAGCGTTTAAAAAAACCCGATTAAATTCTGGCCGACATGTTTCGGTATAAAATACCATATTCATTGCCCAAAGTCATCGTGCGGGACACAAGTTGGTTACGACATAGATGTTGAGATTTTGAGTTCTAGATACTTACATTCGCGTAGCATGTCCTGTGCACCATAATGTGTCAGACTAGTTTATCCTAACGATGTCTTGTGATGAGTACAGGCTATGTATTTCATCATTATGTTATTTAATTGCTATTCATAATACTCGTATATATCAAAAGTGACAAGTACAGATCAAATGAGTTGACATGTTGAAACAGGCTTTTACCCCTCTAATATTATAAAGTAATCTTTGGAACTTGATATGATCAACTGGAATTACGACATCTAAAATTATATTAAATTTGGATTTCATTAGTGGAGTGTCCTCGTTTTAAGGTTCTACTCTCAAAATTATAATATACTCGTATATATTAGTTTCTAATTTCTACGAGCACATACCGTTTGGATATGACGATAGTTTTTTTTTAAGTATGGAGAATGCTTTACTTGTTCTCGTAGCTGTGACGACATAACACTTTCGTGTCTTGATGTAATAAGCTTGGGTTGACTATAATAAATGGGTTTTTATTTTTAAATTTAAATTAAGGACACGTCTCTACGGCTGGCATTAAGAAGCAACGCAATATAAAGAAGTGGAAATGTGGTGGAATAGAGGGGCAGGAAGTTGCCATAGCCCTAGTTTATTTTCTAAGTTTATTTTAATTAATTGTTATTTTTAATGTAATAAATATAGGTTAGAAAAAATTGCCTGATCACACCACAGGAGATCGTCAATGATTACTAAGACCAGGCTAATCCCTTGCTTTCAGTACTTTATTTGAAAAATACAAATATAACTTTTAACGAATATATATTCTGTATATATATTCATTATATATATATATGTTCACAAAATGTTTCCTGGAAAGTTAATTGTGTGGATTTTCTTACACTTTGTTGCAAATATCTATAACGCTATAACGCTTTAACGCGAAGGACTCCAACCTGGTTTTAAAATGTTCATATTTTTAACAATAACCTTCAAAAACTTACTGTATATGTCTTTGGATTGGTTTGGCATTAAGCTACTCGTTTTTAAGCAATCTGATAGGTAGTATATAGGAATGAATAAACATTTAAAGCCATTCATATTTTATATCAGAAACAAACGAAAAATTGAGTTAAGATCTGATTTTATTTAAAATCCCCACATGGAAGTATTTGAAATTGTGTGGTGACACATATCAATAAATCCCTGTAAAAATTAATGTTATATTTGGGTATGTTTTACAAACAATTTTTGAATTTTGTAAAATGCCTTAATTGTGATGCTGATAATTCGGTTGAATTATTTGAACTTCCTGGTAGCAGATAAGGTATGGTTACAAATTTTAATTTTGTGTATAAACGTTTAATGGAAATCGTTTCTTTATGATCTCAAGTAGAACTCAGAGTGGTTATTACGACACAAATTAGGGACTCGTGTTCATCGAACGTAGTATAGGTGAAGGTCTAGCAGATAGGTCATGAAATTACCACAGACACCAAAAGAATTGTTTGAGAAACAAAGTAATTAGTAACTATGTGAAACAGGAAGCTGAAACCTCAATGATAAATATGACCAGACAAACAGTGATTGGCAATAGTGGGGCGTTTGATTGTAATTAATAAAAATAACTCATTTTGATGAACATTAGTGTAACTTTTAGAAAACGTTTATCTCAAACAATATA
>CABFOV010003104.1:0-16907 GCA_902141375.1 Timema poppense
TCTCACTGAACCACTGGTCCCTTGCTTCCATAGTGTGTTTTCGCACTGAACCAGTGGTCCCTTGCTCCCATAGTGTGTTTTCGCACTGAACCAGTGGTCCCTTGCTTCCATAGTGTGTTTTCTCACTGAACCAGTGGTCCCTTGCTCCCATAGTGTGTTTTCGCACTGAACCAGTGGTCCCTTGCTCCCATAGTGTGTTTTCGCACTGAACCAGTGGTCCCTGGCTCCCATAGTGTGTTTTCTCACTGAACCAGTGGTCCCTTGCTCCCATAGTGTGTTGTATCACTGAACCAGTGGTCCCTGGCTCCCATAGTGTGTTTTCTCACTGAACCAGTGGTCCCTTGCTTCCATAGTGTGTTTTCGCACTGAACCAGTGGTCCCTTGCTCCCATAGCGTGTTTTGTCACTAAACCAGTGGTCCCTTGCTCCCATAGTGTGTTTTGTCACTAAACCAGTGGTCCCTGGATCCCATAGCGTGTCTTCTCACTGAACCAGTGGTCCCTTTCTCAATTAAGAATTGACGGATGACGGCCTTATTGTTTGTCTTTTATAGAAATATGTTGGTTTGTAAGGCACATGCTGTTATAATAATAAGTCGGTTCAGAAAATGATACACCAAGTAAGTAAATAAAGTCATATAATGGATTAAGTATTCAAGCTCTTACCATTATTGAGCACGGTATGGGCGTAATAATTCAAAAGTCCTGGATATCGATTCTCGTGCTCAGGTGTTATTTTTCAATTGAAAGAATAAAATAATAAATAGTCAGCTATATAATTAACTCATTTGTTAAGTAGTTTTCCTAACACAAAATAAATCTATAATATTATTAGTAGAAATGAATAGTTATAGTGGGCCCCAAACGATCAGTCAGACTGCCGGTATTAAAAAAAAGTAGTAATTAATACTGTCAGTCTGACTGATCATGTAGGGTCAGTACTGATGGACTGATGGATGGGCTTACGAAAATACTGATGTGATCCGAACTTTCTTATCACATCAGTCTCATTCCACCAGTCTCGCAAGTGGTGGGAGAGACTAACAGTAAAGGCTGGTTCACACAGTAGCCATCTTACGTTGCGCATGCGCAGCTTGGGCTCCGTGTAACAGACGCAGTGCTGGTTTGGTGAAAATAACTAAAGAAGTGCTGAAGTTTTGTTTTCAGTTTGTTTCACGTGTATTTAATTAACATTCAATTTAGGTTTTATATTTAATAAATGTTTTTATTTTAAAATGGAAGCGTTAATTAAACAAATCAAAACTCCAGCTAGTAAATTTTCTTAATCTTCCAAAACAACAGCTAACAGCAGCCATCTTTTCTTCCTCAGTCCTATCACCGGAACTCAACCAAGACATTTTGAAGAATGGCATCACAACTAAACTTCACTGGAGCGGACCAGAAAGAAACAACACTGAATTCTGGAGGAAAAGAGAGACCCTAGCTTAGCTTAGCTTAGCAATGTGAGTGAAACCAAACTTACAAAGTCATAGCACAGGACAGCATAGCATTGCTTAGCTTAGCATTCTGTGTGTCAGTATTTCCTTCAGTCTCAGTAGCAAACATAGACTGCCCACGCCTTTTAATTATCGTCCGCGTTGTTGCACGGGGCATGCAGGAGCTGAGACTGACCAAAATAATGACACGAAGACTGACCGTGTACAGCCTCATTGTAAATACTGATTCATACTGACACTCAGATGGTCAATCTTAGTACTGTAGGGGCCCTAAGGATGCTATTTACAATTGAATCGCTTGTCTGTGTGCCCCATGTATTCACCACCACGGCCAAGCTAGGGGGGGTTGTTGTCAAGGGTAGTGGTCAATCTTGGGGGTGGGGTGAACAACCAGTCGTATTTGATCAAATTCAACTGGCGTATCACCATCATCATTACGCCCTTCCCCTTATCCTTCCCCCCACACATTTCCGGTCTATTTCACATTATTCGTTCTCAAATGTTTTCTTGGTGGATCAATCAGAGACCCATGATTTACTGAGAACAGTTGTCACTAATTGAGTGGTCACAAAATAAATAAACTATTTTGGGTAGGTAAGCATTGCTTGGTATTTGGTCACTTTGATGGCTGGGTGATTGTTATCAAAATATGAATGCCACTGTGCTAGTAATAACGATCTTTGTTATCAAGTTAATTCGTTTTGTCCTCATTAATTTAGTTTCAAGATGAGAAAATTGAGATCATTAAATAATGCTTCACATGAGCCAGTCCTTAGCTAGATTATTAGGGTGTAATTTGTATAGATATTCCAATTAAATCGTGTTTAATTTATAGTAATTATATAAATGCAAATTCATAATCTTTATTGGGAGTTTGAGGGTATTTCAGTTCTGGACCATTGTAACTTCAAACACTAGTGATGCAGGGATCAGTAAAGTATAATTTTGAGGAAATGCACTCGTTTTTGTGTAAAGGAAGAGCTGGAAAGAATTTTTGTAAAAACATCCTTGATACACTCGGCCAGGAGCTCTAGCCTAGCTGCTATTGGCAAGCCAGACAATATGAGTCCAACATCCTAGACTATGTGATTGCTGGTACAAGGACCTAAAGTTAACTAGAGTTGATGAATATTTCTGACAGCTTTTTATTATATATGTGTACAATCAATACAAGTACGACTTAATCCAATGACCAAGGATGAGGGGGGCATTGCACATGAATAGGTGTGAAGAAAGTTAGGAAAATCACCCTTCGTGCACCCAGCTGAGATACAATCACAAGACATCAACAATGACGACCAACTGCCAATAGAGCTTTTATTTTCGAGGTATTTCCAGGGACCATAACTTATAATCACTGGCTGGAGCTAGAATAGATAGTTGCCATTTAAATGTTATATAATAATATTAGTAATAATAATGAAAGTCATATGATATGATACAAGAAAGTAGTGAACTTGACTACTCATTCAAACTGCAAATATACAATAATGTAAGTACAATTATGTTGATAGTATCGTGGATAGTTTGATAAGGATTTACTTACAATGGAATAGTATTTAGCTGAAGAATGGCTTCTTTCAAATTGCATTCATT
Source organism: Timema poppense (assembly GCA_902141375.1). Taxonomy (NCBI): domain Eukaryota; kingdom Metazoa; phylum Arthropoda; class Insecta; order Phasmatodea; family Timematidae; genus Timema; species Timema poppense. Next base: position 3,052 of record CABFOV010003104.1, read on the forward strand.
TATTTAACTAACCAGGGGCAAGTCTGGGGACTAAACGATCTCCGGTATATCTTATTTCTGAGACTGTTCCCACTTGAAGGGGATGATTGGTCATCTTAATATAAACCCTTACACTGATCATCCCCCCTCCCCTTACGTGCAGAGCTCGCATGAAAGGACAAATGTAGAACAAATACGTGGATCAGTGTCAGGCGTTCTAACATCTCCCCCAACCATCCAAAACAGCTTGTAAAAGTGTCCATGAAATCAATCCAGGGAGAGCGTGAGAGTTATTGGTTCACCCTGCCGCCACAGTGACCACTGGTCAGTGAAGGGTTGTTAGTGGGTGAGGGGTGAGTAACAACCCTTTCCCGGTGTAAACCACCCCTTCATCAGCCATGAGGCAAGGTAAGATGTGTCGAGTGAGGCTAAGCTGTGGTAAATTACTCCACCAAAGACAAACACTGGGTCGTTCCCGTGGGAACAGGGTATGTGGCCGGCAGGGCTTGGGAGAGCGGTCAGAACGCTCAACCCTTGCCCGTAAGGCCGTAGTTCATACCCTACCAGCCATACTTGTAGTGAGTTATTATTTTTGTTTCATAGAAACACACCATGGTGTCTCAAAGAGTTTGGCAATTTGTATGTTAGTTCATCCTCTCAGACAAAATTAGAGTTTAGAATTGATAACTAAACGTATTGTAATTTTGGAAGTATTTATTCTGATGCTCTTAACAAAACACTTGTTTAGATTTGTAAAGAGAGTGAGAGTCTACATACCTATAACATGGCCTGTGAATGTCCAAAATACACTCAAACCTTCAATGAAATAGAAAAGCGAATAATCCGAACGGGTAGTAAGACGTGGTGCTATATAAATATGTAAATGAATATAATAAATGTAGAGTATTACGTCATTCTCTACGTCACCGCACGCTCTGTACCTCTGAGTCTACACGCTAGAGGGCAGGTCAGGCAATCTTGTGCTCTATCTTACAAGAGGACAGGACCAGGGTTATAATCCACACACTTGCATTCCTCTTCTCGATCATGAAGGTTCATTGGAGTAAGAGCTTACAAAACAGTCTTCGACAATGATGTCTAAAAGTGAACTCCAGTTTGTTTTCGAGAAATAAACTCTTTTTTGTGTTGTTTAATAAATGGTTCAAACTTACTTCAAGTGTATTTTTTAACTAATACAAACATAACGTGACCAATATCGATCACAGGCCAGTACCAATGTATATCAACAGACAGGACGTTTCCAGGACATCCAACAACGTGAAGGGATAAGGCTCAAACCTAACAAGGAAGAAAGGATTCAAGGTAGAAGGTCAAACAAGTTCATGAAAGAACTTCATGGGACCCACTCCTGCTTCATGTGCCTTCTGAACTTCATGTGTTTTAACTAGAACAAGCCTTTTCGACTCCACAGTTATCGTTCCTTCATTTACTCGCGGTTATTGGTCACGTTACATTTGTGATCAAACTGAGATATTGTATCATTTGGTTATTCCTCTTTGTATATCACTTTGTCTTCATGTACCAGACTTCTTACCAACAATTTATTAACGTTACCAATGAAAAGTTTAATAAGTGAATTATATCGAAGCAATGATATTTTGTATATTTATCATATTTTGTAAGCCTATTTATAAAAATATGAATAATTCTAATTCAAGACTTATTATAAACATAAATAAAATAAAGTTTGTTTTATATACCTACAATAAATGTTATGCAGAATATATATTTTTTCCATGATTTACATTTTTCAAGAATCCTGATCAGCAATTTTGGAATATTCTTTGATAAGCTATAAATAAAAATATATCCCTATGTTTAAGAAATGAATTACTGTTATTTAAAAAAAAATTTGCCTTCCATAACTGTCCATATGTATTACAATAAATACTAAATTATTATTATTATTATTATTATTATTATTATTATTATTATTATTATTATTATTAGCACCACGTCTTACTAACCGTTCGGGTTGTAGGCTACTTACGCTAATGTGTAATGGTAGGGTGATTGTGAGATGAAATGAAGGACCTACAGTTTAACGTGGAATCCGAACCACGGTGGAGGCCTTGCATTCCCCACATTCACAAGATGTCTTGTCAGAGGTGAAGGAAGGGTTTGGTAATCAGATAAATCTGTGCTGGGACCGAGGATTGAACCCCGGCCGCCAGCACAGAAGTCTGACACCTTACCCCTAGACCACCAGGTCACCCAATAAATACTAAAGTTTTTCTCTGATACCCAATGGGCTGTGGGGCCAAAGCTGTGATTAGACTCTGATCAATAAAGTTTCTCTCATAAACCCTAAGACTATATTTTATTTGGGCGTTTTAAGTGAAAGGCAACATTTCATTTACATAGATCAATTTTTAATTCTATTTCGATAAACTTTTATACTTAGTTAAGTCAATGTTTTGAGTGGATCTTTAATGAAATATCCCAAAATATATATCTCTGTAGGACAAATAGGCCTATATGTATTATTGTTTATAAAAAAAGATGCACAATCTTCTTCAACGATTCGCGGGTAAGAGTAACTTACGTTTGTCGCCTTAGCATAGATCAAACTATAAAATTGAGTATGAACTACAAATAAATGTACATAATACAGGATGATGACGGGAAATTTAAGAACAAAAACTAATTAATACTGGGGTTAGATATTGAGTACTCGCAGAATTAAACCCTCCTAAGTACTGGGTGTTCTTGATTGAGATAGCTTGTAAGTGACAATAAAAAATAATACATTCTTTGTGAAGGTCAAGCTAAAGACCTGGTTTTAAAAACCAAATTCCAGAGGTAGAATTTTACAAAGTTGTATAGGTTTTGGATTTTATTTGCGAAAAATATTTAGGTTTCCAGCTAATATATGACGTCCCCCTAGCAATTTTCCCCGCCTGGTTACTGACGGCCATTTACAGATCTATACTAAATTGTATTTATGAAAGGTGTCCAGTGTTTCGGAAAACCATATGGACGTGATCCATCTTGTATTCCTTGCTTGTCTGTATTGTTTGCTGAACCGTGACTGAACGAAGCCTGGTCAGTTCTTCTTGGTGTACCAGTGTGACATTCATTGTACCTGCAGAAGCCATGGGTGAGCAGGATGGCGGCCGGAGAATCACCATTGGTCTCACTGGACAGTGATTTAACTTGCCTGGTCTCGGCTTTGACAAGGCCGCAATGACCAGGGGTGGGCGGGAACCAGCACACTGTACCATGACACTGTACAGTTATAGTTTACAAAATACTCTTACTGCTAAGAATATATATATAAAATAAAGGACAATACATTTACAGGAAAAGTTTTCTCAACTGTGTCAATGGAAAGAATTTTGTTTGGCACTGCGTCTTACTACCTTGTCAGGCTATACACATATTTACATATTATGCTAATGAGCTTTAGGGATTAAGAAGGTTGAGATTAGAGGAGGTGTACCCGCATTTACAATGAGGGAGAGTGGAAAACCATTTTGCAGAACCCACTCTCCTACTCTAATACGATAGTGACGCCTATGACCATGTTGCCACCGAAGCAGGTCTTGAGGGACAAAAAAAAACCCATCAGGCGTCAACGCACTCGGCTGGGATTGAAACCCCATCCTCCTTATCACCGACTGACACTTTGTCTGCATACATATTGGTGTTATTCAAGAGCTATTAACGGTTTATTATAAGGAAGGTTTTCGGATAAAGTGTACCCGCATTAGAATAGAGAAGTAATGGGTGAAGCCACAGTGATGAATCACATGTGAAACCTCCGCCCTCTACTCCTAATGCCCTGGACAAAATTCTAAATTTGACCTCTAGGCTACAGGTAGCTGCAAGCTTGACGCCTTTGAGGTCACTTCACTACCTCACCACAGCCTGTGGGTATTATTTTTATTATTATTATTATTTTGTTTGAGGATACTTACAAACCATGGAGTTCTTCATTATGTAACTTTCTAAATTCTCCTATTTACTCATAGCTTCACACTTTATATTGTAACTATTTTTAGAACCACATGTTTTGATGATAGTCAGTGTACTAATAAATATAATAAAGGATGATGAGGAAGGTGAATGTTAAGGAAATACACTTGCATTCGTTTGAGAGTAGTGATTATAAATCCCCCTCTAACGTCTTCGGTGGCTATCAGGTCTAAACTATCGGGATAGACCATACCACCCATATCTTAGTCGTCTCAAGAAAGTAGTTCTCAAAGACTTTCCTGACGACGCACCAAATGTCATCCTAAGAAAATTGGTTTCCAAACCTTCTAAAAGTGGTCGAAACTGGTGACTTATTTCCCCACCTAATGGCGAATCATTCAAATCCTACGGTTCCCTTTGTGACCTCAAAGCCAACCAACTGTGTGAGCTTTCGGCGAGTAATTTGACGGAAAAATGGATGAGGGAGAGGGAATAATACCCTTTCTTCTATCAATAAGACATTCTGTTTGTGTCATTGAGGAGTGAGGGGGTTGAAATAGGAGAGGGGAGGGATCGCTGTCAATCAAACATCCGTCACGCGCACCGACACGCGTCCCTGCGCGCGTGGTCGCGTGTCTTGTCGGTCCCATACGCCCCGACTGACCCTATAATTTGGCGAAACGCGTGATCTGGTGGTTTTGTTTTTTTGGTTATTTCTTGTTGTTGCGCATCCACTGATATATTTAATGTAAATGAATTGACTGGTGAGTCGGAGTGTGCGTGATATGGGTTTGGTGAGTTTATATAGTCATGATCATTGATCTCTGGTGAAATTGCTTCTTCACCTTTCCATCTGAACAAACTTGACAATGAGATGCTTATTGAAGTGGATAAAATGTATACTAACGTGCTTTTTACGTTCTCATGTAATTATAAATATGCACTTTTTTACCTCAAGACTATGATGAATCTTGTGTGTACATAAACTAAACTATAATAATAATAATAATAATAATAATAATAAAAATAATAATTATTATTATTATAGTTATCATGTGTGTCTACTTCTCTGTACCTGGAGCTACATCTCTCGTTAAAAATTTATATCTAGTTGTTATATGATTGATTCTAGACGTATAATCGTGATTTTAATTCTTGATAAGAAATTAAAGGTAGTTTACCAACTTTTTTTATTACAGCTGATAGCTTTGTTCAAAAATTATATCCAGGAATAAGTTTAAACTTATATCTAGGTACAAACCTGTATTACCTAAGGCAATGATTCTCACACCTTTCTGGTTCACGACGATCAAAGTGTACCAGATCAGTTTCACAGCACCCTTAGTGTACCAGGTCTGGTTAAATATGATCTTAGTGTACCAGGTCTGTGTCACAGCACCCTTAGTGTATCAGGTCTGGTTAAAGATGATCTTAGTGTACCAGGTCTGTGTCACAGCACCCTTAGTCTACCGGTTCTGTGTCACAGCACCCTTAGTGTACCAGTACTGTGTCACAGCACCCATAGTGTATCAGGTCTGTGTCACAGCACCCTTAGTCTACCAGGTCTGTGTCACAGCACCCTTAGTCTACCAGGTCTGTGTCACAGCACTATTAGAGTACCAGTTCTGTGTCAGAGCACCCTTAGTGTACCAGTTCTGTGTCACAGCACCCTTAGTCTACCAGTTCTGTGTCACAGCACCCTTAGTGTACCAGTTCTGTGTCACAGCACCCTTAGTGTATCAGGTCTGTATCACAGCACCCTTAGTGTACCAGTTCCGTGTCACAGCACCCTTAGTGTACCAGTTCTGTGTCACAGCACTCTTAGTGTACCAGTTCTGTGTCACAGCACCCTTAGTGTACCAGTTCTGTGTCACAGCACCCTTAGTGTATCAGTTCTGTGTCACAGCACCCTTAGTGTATCAGTTCTGTGTCACAGCCTCCTTAGTGTACCAGTTCTGGTTCAAGATGATCTTAGTGTAATCAGCTATGTGTCACAGCACCCTTAGTGTATCAGTTCTGTGTCACAGCCTCCTTAGTGTATCGTGTCTGGTTCAAGACGTTCTTAGTGTGTCATTATTGTTTCATTTCCACCTTAGTCTATCAGGATTGTTTCACAGGGCCCAAAGTCATAACACTTGCATGTATTTCCAATTCACAAACATTTTATGTAAATTCTTTAAATTGGTTAAGTACATATTTTAAACAATCAAATCAATGAATTAGTATATCGTAACTATTGGGAGGTGTAAGCTTGTTGTTTACTGCACTACTTCTCAAATCTTGAAATCAAACTGGACACAGCCACCTTCATTTACTGTTCCACACTGATTTTCAAACGATTCTTGCGTTTTATCACATCGACCACTTAAAAGCCAGCTTTGCATAAATGTGATGTTGCAAATGGAATTAAGATTCCCTGAGCTTTAACATTTAGCATTTTCTGTTTTCCTGATATCCAAAAGTCAGTTAGATTCATGGTGTCGAATCCTGTCTTCAGTGTATTGTCGCAAGACACATCTCAACAAGATCTTCTACAGAAGTAAACTCAGATGGAGCTTTGGTCCTTGATGAGTCTTGAATCCATGCACATCTATCGACATGCTTGAAAGTATTCTTCAAATTAGATTATAGGCTGTCATAGGTTCTCTTCAAAAACAGATTTTATGTTGCGAGAGAAATCAACTTAATTGGAGTTCACAAATTGATGTAACAAGGGAAAACAATCTTTTCTTCTATCTTCATTCATTTTTCTTCTCCACAGCTGTGATTTTTTTTCTGAAATCTTAAATCTTCTCGACCCATTTCAAAATGTGCATATTGCCTCCCTGCAGGTAAATATTCAACACATTTAACTTTTCAAAAATATCAGATAAGAATGCTAGTTTTACCAAAAAATCTGTTTCCAGGAAGTGTTTGGCATACTCGTGTTTCTCTTCTTCAAGAAAAGTGAACATTTCCTGCCGTAATTCAAAAGTACGGGACGATACATTGCCACGAGGGACAGTTGTACAACAAATACACTCCCATGTCTCACACTTTGTTTTGTGTAAAACCTTGAGTTCATTGGTCGGGTTTTTTATAAAGTTCACCACACTCACCACACTGCCTAAGACCAAACTCAGAGGAATAGTAGAATGTTTGGTGCGAGTGCTTCTCTGTGAATGATTCAATGAACCCACAGTTATCCGGAGTTTTGCCCCACAATGGCGGAACATCGAGCAACCACCATCAGTAGAGACACCAACGCACTTTGTCCACTCAATATTATTTCCAGCTATGACTGTGTCCAGGATCTCAAACAAGTCTTGAGACTTTGTACGCGCAGTGATACGTTTAAAAAAAGGTATTCCACAATGCCATTTCCATCTACAAACCGTACATAGCAAATATAATGTGTATCCTTGTCCGTGGCCTTATCCAGATGCAACTCAAATTCCTTCCTTTTATTTATTCAATTAATTGATCATTGAGATCCCCCAGCATGTGCTGGAATGTGAGAATGATACCATTGCTAGACAAAGGCATCTTTGAAAGCGGTTTCCCCGAAGATTCCACAATCATAATGTTAACCAAATCTACAGCAGCCGGTGGAATTAGTTGTTCTGAGAGAGAAACGCTTTGCAACTCCATATGCAACCTTGTATGATGCTAGCAAAGCATTTATTGGTATTGACACCTCCTGAGAAAAGTTACCTTTTTGTTGTTTTAATTATTCTAACTTTCTGGTGAAATAGTCACGAGGTTTACCAACTATGTGTTGATGATCGGTTTTAATGGCATTTTAGCTTACTTTTAAGCATGCATTCTGAGGCCAAAACTTTCATACACAGTACACACTGCGATCTCTCTTCATTGATGATATTTGTCGATGTATAGCTAAAATCAAAATAGCTGGAGTCGTATTTAAGAAATTTTCGCTCCTTCACACACACACACACACACACACACACCTACCACTAGTTTGTAGTGCGTCCCTTTTATTTTCACTCCTACCATCCTTATTAATGTTCAATAAAAACGTGTCTATTTTTAGGAAGATTAAGAACAACAACTTTTAAAAGTTTACTTGAACGCAACACCATTCATTTGGTTCAATCCTCAATAAATCAAGGCCGCGGAGACAGCTATTTATATAAAAACATTAAGTATCGAGAAATTTAGATAAATAACTAGAACAATCCATTCCCTATATTCAAATTGATGCACTGAGTGACCAACGTCTGTTCGCGCAACGGGTTGAAAAACAACTGCCTTCTTTGCTGCTTTGCACTATAACAATCCAGAGTCGTTAAATGACTCTATTACATTTCTGACTTTGAATTCCATCGAGAAATACTCTTGAGAAGTGAAACTGTTAGTGGTTTTTACGGTGTCCGAAAGATGTCTTTCCTAGCATCTCTTCAACACATCGATGCTCTGATTCTAAAATCGCGTGGGATGCCATTTCATTTAAAATATTGGGATATTTCTCAATGGCCCTGTAAGCAAGCCCCAGAACACCGGGGCGCCACAGTTTGAGTACCACTGGCTTGCACTCTTATATATATATATATGTGTGTGTGTGTGTGTGTGTGTGTGAGTGATTAAAATTAATTAAATAGGTAATACATTTTTAATTAGGGATTGAACTTATTTTGAGCATCACCATCAGAATAAGAAATCCTATTAAATAAGAAACGTAAGTCGTATAGGTGACCTGGTGGTCTAGGGGTAAGGTGTCGGACTTCTATGCTGGCGGCCGGGGTTCGATTCTCGGTCCCGGCAAAGATTTATCTGATTACCAAACCCTTCCTTCACCTCTGACAAGACATCTTGTGAATGTGGGGAATGCCAGGCCTCCACCGTGGTTCGGATTCCACGTTAAACTGTAGGTCCTCCATTTCATCTCACAATCACCCTACCATTACACATTAGCGTAAGTGCGTATAACCCGAACGGGTAGTAAGACGCGGTGCTAATAATAATAATAATAATAATAATAATAATAATAATAAGTCGTATACATTTTATTGTTAAATATTTTATCAGTTATACAAATACATGGACTTACAGTTGAAAGGATGATAGCCACGAGTAATCCCCCACCTCAGCATCCTTCTGAGAATTGTATAGTCTCGACTCCCTCCCTCTACCAACGTACTTAACCTAAGTGCGGGTTGCGGCGGTTAGTTGCATCGTTAGCGCGTGTAGCGTGTAGCCTATAACAGGCGCAGCTGGAGGGAGCGTCTATTGCCTCATATTCATAACCGTATTTCTCGTTCGTTACAACCGACAGGGATTAAACCTTAGTCCTCCTTTTTGCTCGTCACATAAACTAACCACCCTTTGGAACGGATTGAAAACTTTTTTTAATGGTGGGCACCACCCATAATGCAATGCTAGCAGCAAAATAGCTCTATACATTTATATATATTTGCGTGGAGATTACTTTATAATTAGTTTATGGGCGAATATTACTTACATTGGCTCTTACATCTATGATATTTCCCCTAAATATAATTAAAAATCTTAAAACCAAAATGTAAATGTTAAAACAAACATGAATCTGAAAGTATTTTAACCCTCTTTAGTGGTCGAATGTTCTAAGACAAGGGTTATTAACAGAGGTTATACATCTTGGTGACATGGGGACCAAATATTGGGGGCAGGGACTCGAAATCTGAATAATTAAAGAAGGTATAGTTAGATTATAATAATATATCACGGTCATCAATACGGATTGAGGTGAATTGATGTTTTGACTGCATGACAACAACCTCACTTGGCGTAGCTAGCTTTGTGTTTTTAGATACATAAATAAGATAATACTCTTATAGCTTTCTTTCAGATGTTGTGTTCCTAGCTATCCGCGTGTAAAGTAGAACCAAGATATTAACATCTTTTGAGGTGATACTGGTACCTAGTAGGACTGATGATGATGTTGATATTCTGGAAATATTGGAGGTCTATAATCGTAAAAAAATGTTCATAGACCCTGGTCTAAGACGTCACTCATTATAGACTGTTTTTCCAATGATGGGTTGGACGAGGATGAAATCCCGGTCGGGTGAACTGAGGTTGGTGTTTCCGGAATGCTTGTATACTTTCCCTTTCCGCGAATTTGGGTACATTTCCTCAAAAATTATATCTTACTCCTCTCTAACACGTAATTAGATCAAATGCGTGCATCCCAAATGGGTAGCTAGATGCGGTGCTAAAGGAAATAAAATAAAATATAACAGTACAATTAATTTGAATAAAAATAGTTGTTGGAGAAAGCAGAACAAATGATTAATAAATTAAAATCATATTTATAAAAAATAGCCTTATATTCAAACTTATTAATTTTGATTGAAACATGAAGCTAACTTGTAGGGCCTACTTCATTATTTTAAAACATTATTTTTTTCTATCTCAATGGATTCTTATAGGTATTATTCGATTAAATGTTTTAAAATATTTTTTACTCTTCTCTATATGATTACGAAGAGGTAGTTTATATGAAAATGTAAGCACTTCTGTAAAAGAATATTCCCCTCCTTAATAAGGTGTAATAAGCCTATTTATAAAATAAAAAGTTTCTAATGCATTTAAAGAGATTGCTCTTTCTGTAATCTCGCAAAACATTCTCTTTAAGATTCTTGTATCTACACAAATTCCAGTTTTGTCATTTGAACAGCTCAATTTGGACCTTCTACCCCCCTTCTTCTGTCAAATTTAAGATAATGGTTTGGCAAGAGGGTGGGGGCTTGCAATGAAAAGCCCAAACTGCAGAGGGGCAAAGGGAAGAGATTATGAAATTCATTTTGACGCTTTCAATGGCCTCAGTAAAAATTGTTGGTGAAGGAAGATGTGGGAATTCTCACTATTCTGGCTACCTACCTCGACACCACGTTGTGGAATACATAGAGAGTTGAACAAGTCCGTACTAATTAATACAGTGAACATCTTGTAGCTACAAAATAAATAAATAAACAAACCGAATATTTTGACAATAAATATCCTAAATTGCCTTTATCTGCTTGTAAAATTTATCAAAAACACTCGACTTTATGTTGGACGAATACGTTATAAAAAAAGGAAACCTTAAATAAAAAGTAAGGATTATACATTTTTATAACCGGGACATTTAAGTAAAATACTTTATGGTATGTTCAATATTAAAAAGGGGTGTTCAAGTATTACTTAATCACACTTTTGGCCACTTTTAACACTTCACCCCTTTATAATAAAAATAAGAATAATCCCCCCTCTTGATTACGTAAGATTTGTCGTCTTTTTGAAATTTGTTCACAGAGATAACCATTCTTTTTTTCATGCAATTTATAAATTGCTGGTAATTATTTAAAAAAAGGTGTAAATTAATATCAAGCAATAATTGACAATAATTAACAATGGTATACAATGAATTTAAATTTATTGGTAAGGTAAAATCAAAATAAGCTATAAGATTACGAAAGTTTAAAATATTATTTTACTTTTAATTTAAATTATAAAAAAAAGTATTACTAGCGAATATTTTAATATTATATTTATTAAAAAATCAACACCCTACGCTCCATTTAATTCGATGCCCAAGGTACTTGAATCCACACCTCAACACTTTCAATACTCATGTTTCCATCTGGGGGGCCTAGGTCACTGAAGCTTTGGCTTACCTCTATAGGCTTCTCCACTTCTTCCTCATTCAGCCACTCAGCATCTATCTTCATTGTTGTCCCAAGTCCAAGCGGCTTGCTATGCGCCATCCTTCAATTTTACCCGTCTTTCTTTGTCTTACGTAAGCATTGTTCTGAACCCCCACTCCCACCCCCTTGTCAACAAAAATAAGCAAAGCTCAAAACACCTCCTCCCTAAGGTGTTTACGTAATACTTGAACGCCGCCAAATGTATTTACCTTGATTTATAAATAGCACAAAGCCATTGTTCTGAATGAATTTCAGCGCTCAATTATGTGTGTCGCCCACACAAGAGAGAGATGCGAGTAGGTTTATCTAAGGATACGTTTCTGATATGTAGTATTATGTTCAAGGTATTTAAGGTGCATTTTCTAAAGTAGCTAATTATATCAGCACACGCCTTATAAACTAGATCAGATCTATAACAGACACAACATCCAGCCCCCTCCCGTTGATTCTTCACAGTGAAAGGATAAACCCACATTTCACAAATTATAATTTTTTTCGTCCATGCAGGGAATTGAAACCGGTACCCTTAGCTCAGTCAGCAGACTCGCCACCAACTGAGATAACGTATCGGTAGAACTCCGTAAAAATGGCGAGATGCGATAAAGCGAAAAGTACCATACAAAGATGGAATCAAGTACTTTTATCTTTGATAGCTTTTAGATATGATTTACAATGTTTTTGAAAAGTGAAATAAAACAAAACGGTCGTGTTACTTGAAATCCTCCTATAAAACGAGATAACACCGCTTTTAGAATTTTTTTTTTTTAATAAACAAGAAATATAGAAGAAATTAAGCAGAAATTTTAACCATGTTGTAACTTGATTAGTATTTTGTGGTAGTGTGAGCTAACTTTAGGCTATACAATTGTGAGATGTGCAGACAAACTTGACAAAGAATTTTATATCTAATATATAAGGTTTCAATAATAAATTTTAGTTTTGTATACATTGTCTCAATATGTAAATAAAACAACTCAGATAAAATGGGATTTTGAATAAACACGAAATAACACTGAAAAGTGATATTTAAATAATAAATATAACTAAAAATAAAACAATTTTTGCGGGGCTCTACGTATCGGACGTCTCTGATACAAAAATTAACGTTTTTGGGCTTAAGCCACTTTGAGGCTAGGGTTGTTACAGAAATGATCTGTTGTAACTACAGTCGAAACGTCCTAAGCTATTATTAATTCTATAAACATTTGCTATAATTCTAACACTGGCCATGAACATCTTGTAAACAGTCTCAAATGTCTGATATTTTCTGCTATCGCATACTGATAATTCCTCAAAGGAATTCTTTGCATCTAGGATCCCTTCCAGCAGCTTTCTATGACAAGGTACAGTATGCAGCCCCAATCCTTCCGTTCTGGGAATTGGGGACCTTGTCGTCAGCTCAGGAGGGTCCCACAGATGTTCTAGAACTGATCAGATGACTGAGACTTTGTTCGCTGGTGGACCACTGTATATTGTATTAGTTTAGTTGGCTATTTATTCATTATTTTTCAGATTCTTTTTGTGAAATGAGAAGACCCGTAATTGCTGATGTAATACGACTAAAATAATGGTATGAATTATGGTATCGGTACATGGTTTTCATATGTCTTGGACTTTTCTTAGAGGAATCTTCCGAATATGCATCAGGAGACAGGAACGTCAAGAATTCTGAAATAAGCTTTTCTTCGGTTTTTAAAAATGTCTATCTCGCCCTGTTGGGGATTCCAGAGTTGGCGTCATAAAATAAACAGAATAACAGCCTATATACATGTTTGATTTATTTTGATCGTGTGATCAAGTTACTATCAAGACAAAACAAAAAGTTATTTCGGTCAAACTCTTATCGATATGTATTGAAACTATGGCTCAGAGACAAACTCAAATACACCCATGTGCTTTTTTATTTCTAAAATATCACATTTTATCAATATTTTACTATTTTCACCCCAAAAAATAAAGGTGTAGTTTAAGATTATAAAAACTGATAAAATACATTTAACTTTCAGCTAATGTTTTTATTTTAAAGTTTAAAAACAAGTGGTTATATTTGAAAGTGGAAACCTATAATTAATCTATGGTGCTTAGTTCGAATCTTCTTATCCCAACTAACTTCACTGATATTGAACTTCCCACGTGTTTAATTTATATTTCGTTTCCATAAGAGCCAAATCTTTCTGCCGTACGAGTTCAATGACCTTCCGCCACCCCGCTCCATCCTTAACAAACTATATATTTCATTAAAACGTCTCTATGTTTTTTTAACCCCCCCCC
>CABFOV010003104.1:20827-33773 GCA_902141375.1 Timema poppense
GGGGGGGGAAGAGGGTTACTCTACATGCACGTGGAAAAATTAACTTTGAGATTGAAACTATATTCATTGCTGGCAACTTCTGGAAGATACTCATAGGCACATGGCTAAGCGTATGAATATATTAAAATTATTCTAGTAAAGTTTATCACTGCTAAGAAAGAGAAACTGGTAAAGTTTTGAACTTCTTTAAGAGATTCTTCAACCGATGGTGTGACTATAATTATAGTTCACTCTTTATGAAAATCATCCCTCCACTATCTGCGCTTTGGAGACGTGGTCTCATTTTGTCTGGTTTGTTTGTCGTTGACTGGGAGGTCACAGTTGAATCCCAGCCAAAGGTTACTAAGGTGTTTATTACTAAATATTCTCCCACTTTACATCCACGCAAATGTTGTAACATTTACTTCCTTTCTACAACATTAATGATATCATTAATATATGCGTATAGCTCAAAGGACGTGACGTGGAGGACGAGGGAAAGTGGGGTCCGAAAGCTCTCCAAACTATCGCGTGTTTACCGGGAAGGCACAATAAAAAGACAAGAGATGTATGAAGACGATAAACGCCACTGGTTTTTAAAAAGGTGTGTGTGACTGTACAGATGTAGAAGTCACACTCGCCTCACGTAATGAATCGGTAATATTAATAGGTGTAGTTATTACCAACAGGTCTAGGACAGGGCAAGAGATACGCACAGCGATACACGAGTCAACGCATGGGAGATAAAACCACCTATCTCCACTTTGGATATTCGCTCTGGAAGAAACTCTTAGAGCATTTTTTTTCTGTTAACATATACATTATTTTACTATATCGTTAGTGTTATTTCATAGGTATTGATAACATCTATCAAAAGTTACAAAAACAGACCAAATAGCTTGACGTATGAATACCTGAAAGTAGATCCAATATCTTTACTAGCTTCTTATGAAAAATGGGCTGTAGCCTATATATATTGGCTATATTGACATTTCATGCTTGAAATAATTCTGTTTTTTCCTGAGTCATTACTTTACCTTTTCACCCCTTCACGTCTTGCTACCCGTTCGGGGTATGAGCATTTAACTATACTTATTGAGTAGGGTTAATAAGGTATATTTTAGAAAAAATGTATCTAAATTTGTAAGAAGGATGAGTGAAAAGCCATCTGGGAAAGAAAGAACTATGGGAACTTGACAGGATTCATCATACTCCGACAGGCGAACCAGAATATATGGGTTCATCATAATCTGACAGGCAAACCAGAATATATGGGTTCATCATACTCCGACAGGCGAACCAGAGTAAATGGGTTCATCATAATCTGACAGGCAAACCAGAATATATGGGTTCATCATACTCCGACAGGCGAACCAGAGTAAATGGGTTCATCATACTCTGACAGGCAAACCAGAATATATGGGTTCATCATACTCCGACAGGCGAACCAGAGTAAATGGGTTCATCATACTCTGACAGGCAAACCAGAATATATGGGTTCATCATACTCCGACAGGCGAACCAGAGTAAATGGGTTCATCATACTCTGACAGGCAAACCAGAATATATGGGTTCATCATACTCTGACAGGCAAACCAGAGTATATGGGTTCATCATACTCCGACAGGCGAACCAGAGTAAATGGGTTCATCATACTCTGACAGGCAAACCAGAATATATGGGTTCATCATACTCCGACAGGCGAACCAGAGTAAATGGGTTCATCATACTCTGACAGGCAAACCAGAATATATGGGTTCATCATACTCTGACAGGCAAACCAGAATATATGGGTTCATCATACTCCGACAGGCGAACCAGAGTAAATGGGTTCATCATACTCTGACAGGCAAACCAGAATATATGGGTTCATCATACTCTGACAGGCAAACCAGAATATATGGGTTCATCATACTCCGACAGGCGAACCAGAGTAAATGGGTTCATCATACTCTGACAGGCAAACCAGAGTATATGGGTTCATCATACTCTGACAGGCAAACCAGAGTATATGGGTTCATCATACTCCGACAGGCGAACCAGAGTAAATGGGTTCATCATACTCTGACAGGCAAACCAGAATATATGGGTTCATCATACTCTGACAGGCAAACCAGAATATATGGGTTCATCATACTCCGACAGGCGAACCAGAGTAAATGGGTTCATCATACTCTGACAGGCAAACCAGAGTATATGGGTTCATCATACTCTGACAGGCAAACCAGAGTATATGGGTTCATCATACTCCGACAGGCGAACCAGAGTAAATGGGTTCATCATACTCTGACAGGCAAACCAGAATATATGGGTTCATCATACTCTGACAGGCAAACCAGAATATATGGGTTCATCATACTCCGACAGGCAAACCAGAGTAAATGGGTTCATCATACTCTGACAGGCAAACCAGAATATATGGGTTCATCATTCTCTGACAGGCAAACCAGAATATATGGGTTCATCATACTCCAACAGGCGAACCAGAGTAAATGGGTTCATCATACTCCGACAGGCGAACCAGAGTAAATGGGTTCATCATACTCTGACAGGCAAACCAGAATATATGGGTTTATCATTCTCTGACAGGCAAACCAGAATATATGGGTTCATCATTCTCTGGCAGGCAAACCAGTGTATTTGGGTTCATATTTAGTTCACGTGTTTTTTCTACTGTGATCTCCGCTCTCAGCGATGATCTCATCAAAGAGTTGCAATACTGATATTTTTAAAATGTTGCAGTCAAGTTTTGAGCTCCTAGTGCCATAGAGTAGGTAAATACTGGTTTTAAAAATCTCTTTCCCCTTTAAATTAAAGTGGCTATGGCAACAATATTCGCTTGATTTAAGGCTATGCCACATTTCCTAACCACATATGGAGTTACGTGTTCCAGGGCATCAAGATTACAATATAACGGATTGCATGTGACGAAAAAGCTCAAGTTGTAGTTTCGAGCGGGTGCGTCCAGGGTGCTTTTATAAGTTTGTTTTATCAACATTGTTTTTTGTCTCTTTTTCAATAACTTCCTATAAACTATTTTTCACAATCGATGCCTTTTCATTTAAGTCATTAATAACCAACATCGGTGGCCACATGGACAAAATGTCAGACTCACTCGTGACGTGGAGGTCTGCGCTTGAATTTCAATTTGGTGTTTTGAGTGCTGTTTATATTAAATGCCTTTTCACTCTACATTTACGAGAAAGCGCGTTCATTTCCTTTACATTTTACCTTTATAATTCTTTCCCAATCAATTGAGTTAAAATTAGTACTGTTCGATGGGCAGTAAGATGTGACGGGGAAAAATCGATATTAGCTTTGGTGTTAATCATACAGGTAATAACAAACATTTATATTTGTATTATAATGGTGGATTTATTGTATTCTAATTATGAATGTATTGTATTGTAATGATGGATGTATTGTATTGTAATGATGGATGTATTGTATTGTAATGATGGATGTATTGTTTTAATAAATTCCACAAACGCTAAGTATCTCAAAGTTAGCTGTAAGATAGATTTTTTTTTAAATCCTATTTCAACAAATAATTTTTCCAAAATTGTATAAAATTATATTATATCTTTGATAGAATAAAAACCATTTACGATGGCTCCATATGTGGTGTGCTACACAGAGGGACATATTTAATAAATCTAGAATATACTCCTCAAGTTTAGTGAAATGTGGCTTATGAACAACAGTTGCAAACTGTAAGATCTTAAGGCTGGGAGGGGTAAACTGTAGCTGTAGTCTATTTTTTCTACAGTTTTATAACAAACAGTATTTTGGTCCAAAATAAAAATGTACTGGTAAAATGCCACAATGTTCACAATAAACTTTCACGAACTGTCGGTATTTATATATAGAGACAAATAATCTAACCGTATTTATTGGTTCTGTATTTGATTTATTAGACAAAAACTGTTTTTTTACTTTAAAAACTGCAAAATGATTTAAATTAGTTGACAAATCCTTCCGTCACACTTTGATAAAAAGGTCTTATAAAAATAGCATACGTGCAAACAGGTCCTGTACCTCCATTAGGCGAACCTAAGCAGTCCCTTGGATAGTAAAGACCCTGGGGGCGCGTGACCAAATATAATTTCTCTAGTGTTTAAAAATAATTATTTGAATTAAATAAGATAATCGTAAAGTTTATATAAAGGAATAACATCTAATACCTATGCTATATTTAGAATAAAGGTTGGTTAACAACATAATTAATTTTATGATTTCATGAAATTCGGGCTCGTTTTGCGAACAAATATCTTTGATATTTAATTCAAATATTACGAAAATATTAAGAGAAAGGGAAGAAGGGGTAACTACAATATTTACAAACATGTATTAAAGGGAACAAGATGCGAGGCTGCCACTTATTTTTTATTTATATCTAGATTTGAATTATTTTTTCTTTTGAACTGATTTTCGCCATATAATTATTATTTTGCGCCACGCAGGACGTGGGGTTTATTTATATTATAGAGAATACAGTTGGGACACAAGTCTCGCCTAGGGCGTGTGAGACCCTTGCTTCGGCCCTGTGTGCTCAAATAACAAAAATATATTAAAATTGGAGTTGGCCGACTTTAGTTTCGTGTACCGAGTTTGTGCTGGGGTTTGTTACGTGACTTTTATTTATTATTATCATCATAATCGCTAATCAATGTCTAAGGAAAGAACTTTTTGGTTGGCTTCCAATTGGACGTGATTAATTACATTTCATAAACACGCGCTTTCGGTCGAGGTGTAAACTAGATCTAGGCTGTAGCCTTACAAATATAACACTCAATGGTTATCAAAGAAAGTGAACGTTAACATATGTCTATATAGTTGACTAGACTGGAATAACCACACATGTCAGTGACGTCGCTTGGTTTGTAACTAAATCAAATTATTATTATTTTTCACATAAATATACACTTTCAGATGTGTTAGAAATTTAAAAAATACAAAAAGTAGTAGATTCAGTTTAAACTAGAACCATGTTGGTTTTTAGTTAACATATTTTTTCTCTGATTCTATATTCACGTCCGGACTTTATGAAATTATTGATACCACCGAAGTATGAGTGAGGAAATGCAATACTTAGAGGAAATGTAGCCAAGTTTGTTTGGAGGAAATGCGAGAAACCCTCCAAGAAATCCCCCCTCAGTACACCTGGTTTGTATTCGAATCCTCCTAGACTTCCCCTCACCGGCAAACCAGATTAGACGAGCTTGGAAGTGTCCGCCGATGTGTATTTTGATGACATTCATGAACTCCTAGTGACGGGATCCTTCTTTACAATATGTATGGTGAATTGGCACTTTACAACATTTTAATAGTTTTTAAAAACATTTAACTCTTGAGGTGCATTACAATGTGTTTTCTTTTATTTTCAAAATATCCAAACAACGATACACAATAAATTATTCGGTCTACCTCAATCTATTATGTACAAAGGTAGCCTGAAGTTACTGTCTCGCAGATGTAATATTTTCAAAAGTAGTTAGCTTCTGTGGCTTGACCAAAACTGTTTAGTTCTAATCCAGCGTTGGTTAAACCCTGTGAAGTTATCCATAACAATCCATTTAGACCTACGCACGAGATGTGTATTTTGGTAAACTGCTATTCGACTGCTCACAATAGTAGGATAGGTACTCACTGGTTAAGCGACGAATGAGATTATTACTATTCACGATTTTTACTTGTAGATCTTTCATGAGAATTAAATAGTCCTTTTTGTCTAGAAAATATGATCATTCATTTCTTATAAAGCACCCCCTTTTTAATATATATTGAAAAAGGTGAGCTCTTAATTATTAAAAAGGGTAAATATCAGAAGAGGGACGGTAGAGTGTAATGGATAATTACTCGTTAAGGGGAAGGTTTCCCAAATGACAATAGCTTTGGCTCAGTTATATAAATATATTTTATTAAATAAATATAATAGTACGTCACATAATATGCGTCCAAATCTAAATCCAAAATGGAACCTGGCGAGAAAAGGACATATAATACAATACCCCCCCAAAAGCAGGTAATCGACTATTCCCGTATCACCAGGAGTATTACAGCTAAACAGCAACCCAAACACATTTTAAACACGACATCAACATAAATACTTACAGATATATATTTACAACTAGTGATGTAGCTAAATATCCCTAGATGCATACTTCTTACTGTGCTCACGTGTATATACATACATCCCAAAGTAAATGTTGGTTTTATTCTATTGTTAGGAGAATAACGGTAAAATACCTCTCCATATTAAGAAATATAAGTAAGCTATTAGCTAAATTTTTTCTTTAAAAAATGCGTAAGTCCCAATTACTATAAAAAGTGTATCTATATTAAGAGAGTACAGAATTATTTACAGCAATTGACCATTACAAAATGAATGTTACATAAAATAAGTACTACCCACTCAATACATTTTAATATAAATTGGAGTTATAATGTTCTCCCAGACAAGTATTCTTACTAAATATGAAAAGGTATATTTACCTAATTGTTTGTGACTATGTGTCTTAAGTGTTCATTTCAAAGCGAGAAGTAATAAGGACAATTTATTGTGAATAGCGTAACAATTACGACATTTAATGGGCCAAACATCACCGAAAAAAATTGTTTAAGTTTTGTTTGTTTGCCCGGGTAGGTCATCCTCGTCCACCATCTTGTAGCGACGAACATAACTCCTATAGATATAAAGAACTTTAGTCAACCACGATATCCAAGAAGCCCATTGAATCTTTACAGTGACCTTGATAAGGATTTCCAAACTTTGGCATGAACCTTTGAACCAAGGGCCGGATTTGCATTACTGCCGGTGTACCCAAGGCCATCCTAGAGCTATATCGATATTTGAGTAGATCACCATATATTTCTTGCGTAGGAACCTACTTACTTCAGTCAGACTCGTTATGTTTCCTCTTCGCCCTTCAAGTGGCGCCCTTCTGAGAGTTGCGCTTTAGGCCCGGGCCTTCAGAGACATACTCGACAAGTAGACCCGTTGTCTGACATCAAACCAGTCGTGTTAATGTCTTCATCGTGTTCTTTCACTTGCTAGACGAAAGTTGATTGGTTGTTTCGACAAATTCTTTTCTACAGTTCTTTTAATTTTGTTTATAAATCCATAACATGTGGATTGTTGTCAATTATAGGATGTAATCATTTGCTTACGATGTATGACTTCATACGGCGGTCTCTTAACACTAACCTGTAATTTATAGCTGTAAGAATTTACCACGTCAAATAAATAGCCATCCCAATTATTTTTACTTGAATTTATGTAATACGGCAGCATTCGTACTTTTGTCTGTTGCCCTCGTTCTGTTCTTCAGCTGCCTTGGGTCTGTTGAGGTGTTCTTCAGCTGCCTTGGGTCTGTTGAGGTGTTCTTCAGCTTCCTTGGGTTTGTTGAGGTGTTCTTCAACTTCAGCTGCCTTGGGTCTGTTGAGGTGTTCTTCAGCTGCCTTGGGTCTGTTGAGGTGTTCTTCAGCTGCCTTGGGTCTGTTAAGGTGTTCTTCAGCTGCCTTGGGGCTGTTGAGATGTTCTTTAGCTTCCTTGGGTCTGTTGAGGTGTTCTTCAGCTCCCTTGGGTCTGTTGAGGTGTTCTTCAGCTGCCTTTGGTCTGTTGAGGTGTTCTTCAGCTGCCTTGGGTCTGTTGAGGTGTTCTTCCGCTGCCTTGGGTCTGTTGAGGTGTTATTCAGCTGCCTTGGGTCTGTTGAGGTGTTCTTCAGCTGCCTTTGGTCTGTTGAGGTGTTTTTCAGCTCCCTTGGGTATGCTTAGATGTTCTTCAGCTGCCTTGGGGCTGTTGAGGTGTTCTTCAGCTGCCTTGGGTCTGTTGAGGTGTTCTTCAGCTTCCTTGGGTTTGTTGAGGTGTTCTTCAGCTCCCTTGGGTATGCTTAGATGTTCTTCAGCTGCCTTGGGTCTGTTGAGGTGTTCTTCAGCTGCACTTGGGTCTGTTGAGGTGTTCTTCAGCTGCCTTGGGTCTGTTGAGGTGTTCTTCAGCTCCCTTGGGTATGCTTAGATGTTCTTCAGCTGCCTTGGGTCTGTTGAGGTGTTCTTCCGCTGCCTTGGGTCTGTTGAGGTGTTTTTCAGCTTCCTTGGGTATGCTTAGATGTTCTTCAGCTGCCTTGGGTCTGTTGAGGTGTTCTTCAGCTTCCTTGGGTATGTTTAGATGTTCTTCAGCTGCCTTGGGTCTGTTGAGGTGTTCTTCAGCTTCCTTGGGTATGTTTAGATGTTCTCCAGCTGCCTTGAGTCTGTTGAGGTGTTCTTCAGCTTCCTTGGGTATGTTTAGATGTTCTCCAGCTGCCTAGGGTCTGTTGAGGTGTTCTTCAGCTGCCTTGGGTCTGTTGAGGTGTTCTTCAGCTTCCTTGGGTTTGTTGAGGTGTTCTTCAGCTTCCTTGGGTATGTTTAGATGTTCTCCAGCTGACTTGGGTCTGTTGAGGTGTTCTTCAGCTTCCTTGGGTCTGTTGAGGTGTTCTTCAGCTTCCTTGGGTCTGTTGAGGTGTTCTTTAGCTTCCTTGTGGCTGTTGGGGTGTCATTCAAAGCTCTTTATTTTTAACGGTTTACACAGCTGAGTCTTCATTTCAGACTAAAAGTCAGTGCCCTGATCTGCAAGTGTACTTTTCATCACTCCGTATTTTAGAATCCACTCAATATTATTAATGTTTTTGCTAGTGTTGCAACCTTTTTTTGATATGGCAGGGGTAACATTGTTAGATACCTCTAATAATGGTAACTAATCGTCAACATGTAATAATTTTCTTCTGTTGATTTAAGTAATGGTCCAACAATATCCACCTCTATCTTCCAGTAACTCCACTTACTTAGCTCGTGTAAGGCGACGTATAGTTATTTTGTTACAGGTGTCACATTGTAACACTTCCTATAGGGTAACAGTGTGAAAATGACTAGTAGTTGTATGTTGTGCAACCCATTTTAGAATGGCATGGTCGGTGATTATTATAAAAAGGATGCCCATTCAGATAGTATTAAAGAATGGGTCACGCCCTATACAACAACTAGAGTTTGGACACTGTTAACTTATAGGTAATCTCAGCTGTCTGGTCGCAAAGGCAATAGGATGCTTTTTGGCTCAATACCCACCCTATTTCAATATTTGAAGCATATGTTCTAATATGAATGGGTTATTAAAATATCGGTAGATCAAAACAGGCGAGAAGTTAACATTTTCTTTAATCGTACCATTGCTTTCTCGAATTCTTTCGCACATTCAACCAGTGTGATCCTTCTTTAACAACTTGGTTAAAGGCTTGGCAATTTTAGTATAATTAGACACAAAGCATCGGTAGAAGTTACTTAATCCTAAAATGGATTGAAACTCTTTAACGTTTTTGGGGATGTAAATTCTTTCGCGGCTTCGACAAATCAAAACTATAATATAGTTTCACCCCGTTTGAAGAGATTACGTGTCTAAGATATTCGGATTATCTAGTGGCCAAGTACATTTGTCTAATGAAATATATAAATGGGCATCTTTCGATCGTTTGAAAATGGTTTCTAATCTTTATATTTGCTTTTCAAAATATGCTGATAAAATTATTACATCGTTCAAATATGCCAGAGCCTGCGTAGGACTCAAACCCTGTAGAATTGTATCCAGCATTTATAGAACAACCGGCAGCTGTAAGTACTTGTTGAATCCATAGATGTAATGGAATAAGTTTGATCTTGATCTTCAAGGTGAACTGAAACGGCATTATATCCTGCGTTCATGTATAATACAGATACAATTTACATTTTCCTAACTTATCAGCTTATAAATTGTTTGTACTATGTTAGGCAATGGTGAAGTTTCTGTGTTAAGGGATTTGTAGTATACATAGTGTCAATATTTTTACTCTCCTTGAATGATTTATTTCTAACAACTACTATAGGCGATGTCCATGGTTCGTCTTTTGGCTCTCACGGAAATATAAATTCTGAATCCAGGTGTTCATAAATCATTTCTTGTATAAAATTCTGTTGATGGTGTGGTATACGGTAAACTTTCTGCGTAGTTGGTCGTGAATTCCCCGTATGTATTCGATGCCGTACAAAAGCTGTAAATGGTAAGTCGCTACGCTCCCTGAATATTTCTTGACATTACCATAAAACTGGTTGTATCATTCCTAATTCCCATTAGGCAAATTAGTTATATATTTTTTTGTAATCTACGTTTTTCATAACTTCTTCTTTGGCACATCTACACAAAATTTTATCTCTTCCCACCTACCTGGATACGGATTTCTTTGTAACTTTACTAAATTCTGCTTAGCCTTGGTTTTAAATCAGCACCTTTTCGACTCTAGATGATTCCTTTTCAAGTTCTATGACGTCATGCTCCCAAAGTGCGTGCATCTCTGCTGTCTTGTAGCCTCTTAGAACTCACACGCAGCATTGCCAAGGTTGACAACACTCAGTGACAATGTTTGTTGTCCTTCCATTGTCACTATTCTACACACACTACGTTGCACGTAACAATGTTGATTATTTAAATAACCATATTCAAATAGTGGTTCTCGGAAAAAAAATAGCCCCTACTATTTAGATTCTGAAATATCATCATTTTGACATTTATAAGCTCTCATGCGCCTGGCGGCAATTTTTGGCGAAATACATTCATAAGAACTCAAACATTCCCAATTGAGTGGCAAGGGGTAATTACTCCCCTTTTCACATATATCCTTGACTTTATGATCTTTTTTTTTTTCAGACAGCCCACTCAAGGTATACATTTTACTCCCTAACTGTAGCTTCTGTTCAGATTACTCATGGGACTATTCGCGTAAATACTAAATACCCAATACTCAATACTCATAAATACTCCATTCTCGATACTCGATTGTTCTCGCCTACTCGGACTGCAGCTAAATACTAGCTTTGGCCGTGGTTGGAAAGTGAAAAAATATTGGTCCATCGAAACACTCTGAATACAGATCACAGTGAAAAATCACTGGTATAAATCACCGATATTTTAAGATCACAGTCACTGTATTCAATGATATTGTAAAATCACTGTTTCGCCCATCTCTAGTTCAGATGTTTAACTAAGTAATTTGTGATGTTTTAATACAGGAAATCAAGTGCTAAAATGTTATTATTTAGTACCTGTTCCTACTCTGTTTCAATTTAGTGTTAATATTCTTGGCATTTGTAATATTTCCATGACTAAAAATCTTTTGTACTTTCTTAAATATTAAATAAAGTTGTTGAAATGACTTTGATTAAATCTTTAATTTGTGATAATTCATATTTCTTACAAAACTGTTAATCATAATGCATGTGTGCTTCTGGCTTCAGCTCTTTCAAGTAACGAACCTAATCATATCTTATCATTACATTCCATCCTTGAGAGGGATCACGGAGGGATGCGGGGGAGGGGGAATAACCGGTGGCGGTAAAATGGCCGTAATATACTGGCCAAGTAATGTAAAGCACGCGACTTTCAAGCTCCAACCAATTAGTTATTAATGGCTCGCAGTCACGGCAGACAGCGACACAAGTGTCACAGACCCCTTGGTTGAAACACCCGAGTATCTCTGCGATAATTATAGTAGGCTTAGGATTGTGAAGGTGTAAAGTAGCTTCAACAATCATTTTTATGTATTCCTTTTACTTATAGTCCTTGATTAGGTAGAAAATCAAATTTTGTGCAGTTTATCAGTGACCTTAATTAAGTGATCTCATCGTAACTTATGAGAAAGTATTATATTTTGTCTAATTAAATTCGTAGAATTAAAACAATTTCAGTAAATTTGATTAAGACTATATATTTTATTATAATTTTATTTTTTGGTTAGTTTGAGATATTTAACGTGCACTTTTTGAACCGGCTGATATCAGCACACGATTTATTAACTATCTTAAATTTAGAACAGACACAACAACCAGCCCTCCAGCAGTTAATTCATCACTGTGAAAAGGGAAACCCACATTTCACCAATGATAAGCTTTTCGACTATGCTAGTAATCGAACTCGAGACCCTTAACTCAATAAACAAACACGTTACCGACTGATCTAAGGGGTCAGACATTTTCAATAGTGTTTTAGTTAAAATAACGATTACCTTAATATGTCAAAGATTTTTATGAATTTCTATTAGAAGCTGTTACATTAATATACGATATATTTAGAAAATGGTGGCCGTTTCAATTAGATTCGCACAGCGATGCTCATTTGTGTATTTGCCGTGATTGACTCTCCGTAGCCAACCGTATTGACAGTTCTCAAAAGAGTTCAAGTTAGGTCTACTTGATTCAACTTTAACTTTCTTAATAAGGAATGTCAATACAAGACGCAGGTAGACATATAAATGAAAATCAATATGCGGATCTAATTAAAAGTATCAGAGTTAGTAAAGGAAATTATTGTAATTTTCTAAACATATTTTTTTCATTTATCCACCTATTATTATGGATTCCTTGAAAACATCAGTAAGGCTATAATTACTAGAACTAAAAATATTAATCAAAAAATAATATTATTAAAATATTTATTGTGCTAAGGCCCATTGTTATAGTTCAATTTCAATCAGAATCAAAGGAAGACTCAAATTTCATTTGAAAAAAACAGAAACTATTTAAATTATGTTGATTTCAGTTTTTAAAATATATCGTTTAATAAACGTGTTTTACAAGGTAATATTTTATTAACGTTATCTACTAGAGATAATAGGTTAGGACTTCTAGTAATAGAAACCCTCAATTCGAGTCATAATTTGATTGTTACGTTTCGTTGATAATTGTGCCTTATTGTTTATTCACTATTCGTTATTAGTTGTGGGCCATGTGTGAATCTAGGCCCGCCTATATCTTGAGTTTCTAGAGTCGGAACATGGCCTCAGAGTTATTAGTTGTGGGCCATGTGTGAATCTAGGCCCGCCTATATCTTGAGTTCCTAGAGTCGGAACATGGCCTCAGAGTTATTAGTTGTGGGCCAGGTGTGAATCTAGGCCCGCCTATATCTTGAGTT
>CABFOV010003104.1:34279-71227 GCA_902141375.1 Timema poppense
GGGTGTTCACATCAGGGCAACAGAAAATGGATTACGCACCCAGTCCAATGGTTGTAGTCTACATTGGATAAGAATTAGAAATATAGAGACTAATTTTCCTTTAAGTATTTTCAAACATTCTGAGATTAAAGGATGAAGTTATTATAGCCGCCTGCTTCCTTAACATTTGAGAACATTTCGTTCCAACAATCACTCATTTGGGTAAACCATAACTCTAGCTTTGAGTGAAAGCTTTTTATTTGGCTGGATCTATTTAACATATTGTCAAGTGCGAGCAGTATGAAATAAGCACGAGGCACGGCCACCAATAGTGCCAACTTAGTTCGTGTCATCGAACAGCGATGTGGCCGCACGGCACACCTGATTAGCCTCTGCGGCACACCTTTAGAGCTTTACTATAACTTAAAATAAATTGTTTTCTGTAAAAACTATATTATTTAAAAGGTTGCTTTAAGTTTAGAACTTAAATGGCTTTTATATTTAATATTAATAAATGTGCTTGGTCTATGATGGTTGCGGGCTATGCCCCCTAAAACCAAACCTTCCCTGAAACCCTGAATTTTCAATTTGGCTAAAGTCTTGATTGTATTTCCCCCTCCCCCGCAACCTAAAATAAATATCTGAGTGCGCCACTGCGTTCGGTCCCACACATATGGACACGAGGGCCAGATGTCGAGCTCAGCTGTTACCCCATGTTTGGTAGGAAGAACAGTAATATCTGGTAGTTACTAAAGTTACTAAACAATAATTGTTAATATATTCATACATCAAGTGATGTTATCTCCAACTGTCACTTCAGATAAATATTATCAACATATATGAAATAACACAGATAATGTAGAAAAATGTCATCAATATGGGCCTCAAAGAAATATGTTTAAATTGTGAAGATTGTTCTAACCTAAATGAGGCTCATAGTCCAGTTTTTCGGCGATGGCATCCAACCGGGATTCAAACCAAATATTTTAATATATTGTTGATCAGATTCGTAAATTGAATCATGAATAGGGCTGAGGTCAAGTTTCAACTCTCTAAAATTAGAAAATAGGTGGGATTAAACGTCATAACTACATTCTGATTCAAATTTAATGTTTATATTCACTAGAGGATGACCCAGACTCTTTTCTTAGTAGATAACGTTCATAAGAGTTCACTCGTCAAACAACGTCAGATTAACTTGCCATTTAGACCACGCGCCCACTGTTGCGGGTAACATATAATGAGCTCTAACGAATCTACCTGCCAGCCCACTGTTGCGGGTAACATATAATGAGCTCTAACGAATCTACCTGTCGATATAGTGTGCTCTTCCTCCACGACTCTCCCAAGTATTCCCCAAGATAAAAGCAATTGAATAACGAACCGTGACAGGCAAATGAAAGCCCGTCCTGCTTGGCAGTCTTGAAGCCATGAACTATGAGCTAATGCCATGACGAATGATCTCACCTCGTAAATCTCTCTCGCTGTCTCTCTCAGCGATAAGGTAGATTCAGTCTCGTTCCTTAGACTCTGGCCGCTGCTTTTGTCACACCTGTGAACGTCGGACCTTATCGAACCAGCTGGAATGAGGAAATGAAATAGATTGATAATGTATCTAAGTGGCAGTGTGGGAATAAATTACACCTGGGGCACAAAACATTGGCCCACTGATATTTATCTCTTCGGAATACAGACTTTGTAAGTCGTTGTGGCGTTATAATGAGTCATTAGTTATTAATTATTCATTTAATAAGAATTGCGTGGAGATTCAGGGCTACTAAAGGGATGTTAGTTTGTTTTTAGAACCGCCTTTTACTACCTGTTCAGGTTAGACGCTTATATATTAATTATGCTGATGAGTTAGAGATGAGGAAGATTGAATTTAGAGGAAGTATACCCACATTTGAATGGAGAGAGAGTGGGAAACCATTTAGGCAAAACCACCCTCAATACACCCAACCGGGATCGAACCACGTTCTCCCAGTCATCGTTTGTCTAGTCTATTACTATATTAGCACCTTATACCATGCGGCCACTGAATCGGGTATTTTTTTAAATACATATTTTCTCTCCACTTGAACTTACGAAGTGTAAGCCAAACATTCTGACAAAATGGCCGTTTCACTTGAGTTTATTTTTACAAACATATCACACTCAGCAATAGCTACAGCCATATATTATGTTATAGGTATCAGAAACTTTCTTCTCTTCAACAAGACTTAGTTTTAACGTCCAGGTTAATATTTGTTTCTTGGTGGACTTTCACCAAAGTGCAATAAGGATATTTGGCAACGGTCTAATACACCATTCTCCCACATCAGATATTCACGCCATTCGAGCAAAACCGGGAGTGAATAATATAAGCTGATAATACGTTGCGTTGATCCGTCTCATCCTAATCTCAAATAAGAAAAAAAAAAATGTAGTGTTGAAGTCGACCCTAAAAAAAAGGATCACAAACCCACAAAGACACGTGCAAGAATAAACCCTAGCTTGTTGACAATTGACGAGCGTCACGCGTGCGCGTCTGATGCTTGTCACTTCTTAAGGGTTGGATGGAAGTTTTGGTTTCTAGACCCTTTATTATTTTATTTTTTTGTTGGGGAGCTTGTTGGGATGGTTGGAATATATTTCTAGGGAATTAATTGGGTCCGGATAATACCACGTAACCGAGGCTTGTGTTTGAGGGGACATGTTTTCGAAACTTCTTATGGAAATGAGGTGTTTGGTCCATACTGTTTTAGAGGAACGGAGGTTTCGATTAAACTAGAATATCTCAAAATGATTAAGGTGGGGATGGTGGGAAAGTGAGAAAATGTAAATGTTTTTGCAGGTTTTATAGCAAAATTTTGTGGTTAAAATAAAACAAATATTGCCACATTAAAAACATAGGAGTTTAATTTTATTCGCGTGGTGATATCAACAGTTGTTGATTATTTCTCACGACCATAGCGGCATTTAGTGACACACTTTTTAAAAGAAGTGAAAAGGGGTCATTAAATTCTAGGACAATCTTGAAAGATATTAAAAAACTGTTGATATCACCGTGTGAAGAAAATTAAACTCTTATGTCTGCATTGAAGCGATATTTGATTCATTTTGGACAAAAAACTTTTGCTATAAAACCTGAAAAACACTGACATACCTTTTCTAGCGTCCCCACCCTCCCCACCTTTTCAAACTACCTCTGGTTTGGAATCTTCCTACTTATGTCAAAAGTCCAAATTCTTTGGTGTTCTCTACGTATAACTTCTGTTTCAATTTGAGATAACATTTGGCATCCACTACCTGGAACAACAAATTAAATTACTAGTACATGATTTAAAAAACTCAATTCTAGATTTGGCTTATTTCCATGATTATAATCATTCATCCCTCAAGCTTCGCCTTTCAAATATACTTAATTGTATAACGTTGTTTTTTTCTCATCAATTTATTTTGGTTTGCCGGCTACGAGAAGGACAGGGCTTAAAATCACGACGAGGAAAGTCTGTTTTTCACAAATAGTTTCCCATTCTTCCCTTTACACAAATGTGTGTATATTCTTCTAATGTATACGTTACTTACCCCCAACCCCCCAGCGTATTGAATATAGATGCTTGTAGCTCAAAGAGGTAGTGAGACGCGGTTGAAAATGGGAGGCTAGCCGCACTATCAACAGAGTTGTGCTGCCGGACAGTTGTCAATAAGAGTCTTAGCTAGTTTTGTACGAGTTAGTATGTCTGAAATAAAGTTGCCGAGTGAGTAAGGGGGAAGAAAGGGTAAGCAGCGTATGCTTACGTTAGTCGTTGCAATTAGTTAAATTCAGACATATATTACTCAACAGATATACTTTAATAGACAAGGTGAGCATCTAAGATTTTATTACTACATGTTTTTCCCCCCTCATCAATCCCCTCCTATCCCCCTTATTTTTATCAAACATAAGAAGCCATTTATAATGTTTCTCAGGCTATAATCCTACAGAGCCCGTCATTATTTGTAGTACGTCAGAGGTTATTATTGGATAATCCGATACTCGTTTTCAGAAGTGTATTTTTCTCTTTTTCTATAACTATTGGAGACAAACTTTCTTCATAAAAGAACCTTTTCTTGGCCTCTGATTGGCCTGTAATTGGATACCTGATAGATTTCTCAACTCTAACGAGGGAAGTAAGGAAAGAAAGGATGTTTTTCCCCCCATACGGGATATTTGATCTTTGTTATGTGGTCAGTGGGATTCATGTCAAAGCTTTGCTTCCCCTTCATTCGGTTCTGTTGCCTCGAGAAAGTGACAGATACTCGTTGCAATGGCGGTGGATTGGTTGAAGAGGCTTCCTATATTGGGGTTTTTAGGCTCGTTGATATAACAGCGGTCACTAGCACCCTAAATATACCTGGTGAGCCAAGTTTAGACACCAAAATATCCTCAAGACAAAGAATGTTACAAACAATTCTTTCGAACAAAGTTTTTTTTATTTTAGAGGGGGAAAGATAAAAGCTTTTTTTTTTAATTTGGTTGACACCTACAAGTTTATTTCAAGCTAAACTTTGGTTATTTAAATGAAAAACTTTTTTTTCACAGTATTTCACTTTACGAAAAAAAAAAGCTTTTGCTTGAATTATTTTGGAATTCATTTTTGTATCTATTTTAACTCGTATTTTTTAATAACAATTTTTATCCAATAACTTTTTATTATTATTACACTAAGTTGTTATTTATTACATTAAATACAATAACATTTATAAACTTACCTTAATAAATATTCTAAATGATGAAAATAGACATAGATACACTTTTAATTCAATAAAATGTCTTGAATAAAAATTGTTTTAAGAAAATACAAATAAAATATCCCAAAAAATTGATATAAAATAAAAAAGTCAGAAAAAAACTTTGTATATTTGGGAAGAATAAAATACTGTGTCAAGAACTATAGGTTTTCATTTAAATACACTTCTATAATTTAGAATGTTTAAAAAAATTATTAAATTCAACCTCACTCGACTCGTTCAAAAACTTACTCTAAGAAAATACTAATTTCACCACTTTTAACGTAATATTTACATTGTTATAACTTTATTATTATTATTATTTATTATTTAGCATCGCGTCTTACTAGTCATTCGGGTTATACGCTTAAGTACTAATTACGCTAAAGTGTAAGAATTGGGAAGGCTAACTTTAGAGGAAGTGAACTCACATTTGCATGGAGGGAGAGTGGAAAATAATCTAAGGAAAACCACTCCAGCTTTCCTGACCGAGATTCGAACCTTAATATTCTCGTCCTCAGCAGTCTAGCTCAACATAAAACTAGCGCGTTAGCTAACTACGCCACCGAGAATGGTGTTATATCTTATTTGTATTTTTTTTCGAATATGGCTTTCATAAAACTCCTGCTTAATAGTATTGCAATTTTATTTAATACATCATATTATTATAATTTATATTTCTCAGGAGAACTCAAGCCAGAAAATGTCCTGCTGGCTACCAACTGTCTGTTTCATGTTTGATCGACCACTTCCTGTCTTGGATTGTTTTTCTTCATCACCGTGCCTTAATACCTGCTCAGGTTATTCGCATGTATAAAATTATAATTATGTTAATGGAGTATAGATGAGGAAGGAAGAATTTTAGAGGTAATACCTACATTTGCATGGAAGGAGGGAGAAAAACCATTTTAGGAAAAACCCTACTGGTCTCGGTAGACCCAGCTGGTACTCAAACCCCGAGCTCCTTGTCTTTAGCAGTCTAAGTATTGATAGCTTGCGGTGCAACCAACGGTTTGATTCAAACACACATGCTTCAGATATTAAACATAATTTTATGATGATCTAAATATAACATTTCATTTTTTCTTTAAAATATTTTAAGGGTGACCTGGTGGTCTAGGGGTAAGGTGTAAAACTTCTGTGCTGGGGGTCCGGGGTTCAATCCTCGGTCCCGGCACAGATTTATCTGATTGCCAAACCCTTCCTTTACCTCTGACAAGATGTGTATTAATAACATCTTGTGAATGTGTGAAATGCCAGGCCTCCCCCGTGGTTCGGATCTCACGTTAAGCTGTAGGTCCTTCATTTCATCTCACAATCATCCTACCATTACACATTAGCGTAAGAGCGTATAACCCGAACATATAATAAGACGTGGTGCTAATAATAACTTAACATATTTTACACCATTCACTTACATCTATTCTATTTTCAACTTAAATTTAAATTAATATTTATGAATGATAGTTATCCATGCCATATGTTATCTTGAATAAAGGCCTACACGTTATGTTAAAATGGAAAAAACTTTTTAAAATACAATTATGTTTTTAAAACATATATCTTCGAAGATTTAAAGTAAAGAAATAATAATTATTATTGAGACATCAAAAGATAAAAATGTTTCCGCCCGGGATCGAACCGGGGACCTTCCGCGTGTTAGGCGGATGTGATAACCACTACACCACGGAAACTTAGTAGTAGTTTAAAATGAAACGAGTGATGTTGATTTACTCGAGCACTATAGATAGCCCAGGGATACACGAACCAGTTCTAGAATCTAGAGCAGTGGACCTCTTCCAAACACATTGTTGCAGAGGAACGCAAGACACTTCACACAATAAGGATCTTACTCAGGAGTGAGCTGTTGCTAGAACAAGTCGGGCCTGACCAGAATGTATGAGTGAATTAGTCTTCTCCCATTCAGAAACTAACTTGCTCTAATAAAATAAATAGAAAGTACAATTTATTAGGAAGACATCGCTATAAAATCAAGATGGATTTGTTCACGGTTAACATTGATTATATTTTATTGTTGTTATTGTATAGTTAATGAAATTATTTATAATCAGTGAGAGTTGCAAATCACGTTAATTTACGTATGGACAAGTGAAAGAGCTTATAGCTAAGAGCCGACGCTAAAAAAAGATTAAAATAATATATATATTAATATTTAGCACCGCGTCTTACTACCCGTTCGGGTTATACGCTTTAAGTACTAATTACTCTAATGTATTAGGGATTGGGAAGGTTGAATTAGAGGAAGTGAACCCGCATTTGTGTGGAGGGAGAGTGGGAAACCACTTAGGAAAAACCACCCTCAGTTCACTCGACCGAGATTCGAACCTTGATCTCCCCGTCCTCAGCAGTCGAGCTCAACACGACAAGCGCGATAGCCAACTACGCCACCGAGGCGGGTAATATAATAAAATAACTCGTTAAAGTAAATGTATCTTTTTATGTCAGATAAGTCTCTTTCCATAAAATTGGACTGTTCATACATTCACCCAGGGCTGTACTAAAGGGGGTAGAGGTTCGGCCCCTCCCAAAACTATAGTTGATAAAGTATTTTAATATTGTCCCTAAGCACCTTGACTAGTAGGCCTAGCCAATAGAAGTATTATAACATTCAAGACATCTACAGCTCGAAATATCAGCTTCAAACACTGTATAAATTACTTTGAGAGAAATGTAATGTTTCAAACATTCCTGGCATCTTATATTAAGTAACTTGGAAAGAAGCCACTTCAGGTCCAATATTACTGATTACATTTCTGGGTCCCGCCATGTATGCATACTTTACTTTATTGTGTGTGTGGTAGGTAAGATGGAGGATCAGTCGTGCCAACATTTGCTTGTCCTAGTACCAACACACAAAGCACTTTTGTTCTGCTTATCGTTTTATTTAACGAGTTTACTTTGATCTATCTCAAAGATTAGATTAGCTTGAATAGTAAAAATTTCTATCTCCCTCAATAGGTTTGAAGTTATCTTATTTAAAATAAAAACCTTTATATGTCATAATTATTCTGTATATAAACTATTGATTTTAAAAATTTGTATTTCAAGTGA
Organism: Timema poppense; assembly: GCA_902141375.1. Classification (NCBI taxonomy): domain Eukaryota; kingdom Metazoa; phylum Arthropoda; class Insecta; order Phasmatodea; family Timematidae; genus Timema; species Timema poppense. The sequence continues at coordinate 42,083 of CABFOV010003104.1, forward strand.
TCAATCATCAATAACGAACGAATTTTCCACAGAAAAATACAGTACAATTTTCGTAGAAAAGATAGTATAAACATACACACATTTTTGTGGTAAATATTGATAAAGTTTTACTATATTATTATTGTTATTCTATAGGTATTGTTAATATTTATCATTAGTCATATCTGCAGATCAAATTACTTGACGTATGAATACGTGAAAGTAGAGTAGCAATTCTTCTAGTGGTCTTCCTATGAACATTCATCATTTTATTTACCATGTAAACACTCCCCACATATACATTTTAAACAACGTTACAAAAGCCATTTATGAAAGTTTTTGAATTCTCAAAAATGAATCATCTGTAAGCTAACCTCAGACAAATGTCCCCCCATAACAAATATTTTGTGATATTTTTAATGTCAAACACTCACCAGATGTTTATTTTAAATTAAATCATTAGGTTTTTTTTAATTTTCAAAAATCAGTCATTAAAAAAGCCGCCCTTGAGAGAAAAACCCCTCCTCCATCCAACAAAAAACTATTTTAAAATATCATGTCAAATACTCCCTAGGTCTACATTTTATGTCAAATCATTAGAGCCAATTTGGAAAAATAACGAATTTATAAATTCAGACATCAGTAAAGTACTCTTCAATTTGAGGTCACTGGCAAGAATATTAGTCGAAAGTAATATTTAGTATACCAATGCTGGTTATCACATTATTAACTAACTTTACTGTTCCAAAAATACTTAAGTATACATAATGAGGAAATATACCCAAACAAATATATAAGTTCCAAAATACCAACTCTTCCAAGCTTTAAATAATAGGAATTCACTCTCAACATTATTTAAATATACAAAATAGTTTCCGTTCGGGAACGAACCGGGGATCTTCCGCATGTCGGGCGGATGTGATAGCCACTACACCACGAAAACTGTGTTAAATGAAAGTATTTAACTAACCCCATTACCATGCTAACGACAAACTACCAGGGTCACTTGGAAACTATTATCATTATCATTATTAGCACCGCGTCTTACTACCCGTTCGGGTTATACGCACTTACGCTAATGTGTAATGGTAGGATGATTGTGAGATGAAATGAAGGACCTACAGTTTAACGTGGGATCCGAACCACGGTGGAGGCCTGGCATTCCCCACATTCACAAGTTGTGATTAATACACGTCTTGTCAGAGGTGAAGGAAGGGTTTGGTAATCAGATAAATCTGTGCCGGGACCGAGGATTGAACACTTTACCCCTAGACCACCAGGTCACCCGGCATGTAAAATAACCCTGAAGATATGTGGATATGTGAAAATAGTTTTTTCCAGCAAAATTGGTAGGCCCTTTCACTCTCGCTCCTAGAATGTGCTGATATAGTCAGTCGGTGCAGAAAGTGAACGTTAAATACAATACGTATAAAAACAAACTGGAAGGTGTTTTTCCCATCAGAATACTACTGTATATTGATATTTTGGTATGAAAAAAACCTTTGAGACGTCCCTTGATACCAAAACCCTACTCTAAAAGCCCTAACCCTGTGCACGTGTCATATGTTGCAGGGACCACGAGACAATCAATCAAGAGGACCCGCGTTCGAAACAAAAGACGGACATTTCAACTAAATGACAGCCTCAAAAGCCACATTCAGTCCCGTTTCATTCAAGCCCACTGGTCAAATGCGGCTCTCGCTTCATCCTCTTTTTTCCCAACTCCCTCTTTTCAATGGCGTCAGGACCTCATCATTTCCACATTAGTGTCCCAATGTTCTCTTGAAACAAAAGCTCTGCAATGTCACACACGAGCGGTAAACACACGAGGGGCGGGTAAAATGGGAATATGTAGAGAAAATTAAACAAAATGTTGAAGAATTGGTTTTTAGTTATTATATATATAGTTGAGACCAGCATCTGTGCAGGAACTGACAGATATGTTAGTCACGTGAGGCTTGATGGGGACTTTATGATAAGGGTTTGATTGTCGGTCAGTGTTCAGAGGGAGTTTTTTTCATAAATGGTTCACCATTCACACTATAACCAAATGTGAGTCCTTTTCCTCTAAACTCTACTTTAATCGTCCTTAATCCGTTAATGTACAAATGCAGATAGGTATTTAAATGTACCGCACGTTATAAAAATCTAAAAATGTATGAACAAGGATAGAAGTTTAGGAAATGTCCCTGTATAGACTCAGAAGAAGGGTGGAAATGTCCCTGTATAGACTCATAAGAAGGATGGAAATGTCCATGTACAAGCTCAGAAGAAGGATGGAAATGTCCCTGTAAAAGAAGGATGGATATGGCCCTGTATAGACTCAGAAGAAGGATGGATATGTCCCTGTACAAGCTCAGAAGAAGGATGGATATGGCCCTGTATAGACTCAGAAGAAGGATGGAAATGTCCCTGTACAAGCTCAGAAGAAGGATGGATATGTCCCTGTATAGACTCAGAAGAAGGATGGAAATGTCCATGTACAAGCTCAGAAGAAGGATGGATATGTCCCTGTATAGACTCAGAAGAAGGATGGAAATGTCCATGTAAAAGCTCAGAAGAAGGATGGATATGTCCCTGTATAAGCTCAGAAGAAGGATGGATATGGCCCTGTATAGACTCAGAAGAAGGATGGATATGTCCCTGTATAGACTCAGAAGAAGGATGGAAATGTCCCTGTACAAGTTAAGAAGAAGGATGGATATGTCCCTGTATAGACTCAGAAGAAGGATGGATATGGCCCTGTATAGACTCAGAAGAAGGATGGAAATGTTCCTGTATAGACTCATAAGAAGGATGGAAATGTCCCTGTATAAGCTCAGAAGAAGCATGAAAATGTCCCTGTACAAGTTAAGAAGAAGCATGAAAATATCCATGTACAAGTTCAGAAGAAGGATGGATATGTCCCTGTACAAGCTCAGAAGAAGCATGAAAATGTCCCTGTACAAGTTCAGAAGAAGCATGAAAATGTCCATGTACAAGCTCAGAAGAAGGATGGATGTGTCCCTGTATAAGCTCAGAAGAAGGATGGAAATGTCCCTGTACAATCTCAGAAGAAGAATGGAAATGTCCCTGTACAAGCTCAGAAGAAGGATGGATATGTCCCTGTATAAGCTCAGAAGAAGGATGGATATGTCCCTGTATAAGCTCAGAAGAAGGATGGAAATGTCCCTGTACAAGTTGAGAAGAAGGATGGATATGTCCCTGTATAGACTCAGAAGAAGGATGGATATGTCCCTGTATAAGCTCAGAAGAAGTATGGAAATGTCCCTGTACAAGCTCAGAAGAAGGATGGAAATGTCCCTGTACAAGCTCAGAAGAAGGATGGATATGTCCCTGTATAAGCTCAGAAGAAGGATGGAAATGTCCCTGTACAAGCTCAGAAGAAGCATGAAAATTTCCATTTACAAGCTCAGAAGAAGGATGGAAATGTCCCTGTACAAGCTCAGAAGAAGGATGAATATTTCCTTGTATAAGCTCAGAAGAAGCATGAAAATGTCCCTGTACAAGTTCAGAAGAAGCATGAAAATGTCCCTCTACAAGCTCAGAAGAAGGATGGATATGTCCCTGTATAAGCTCAGAAGAAGGATGGAAATGTCCATGTACAAGTTAAGAAGAAGGATGGATATGTCCCTGTATAGACTCAGAAGAAGGATGGATATGTCCCTGTATAGACTCATAAGAAGAATAGATATGGCCCTGTACAATCTCAGAAGAAGGATTGATATGGCCCTGTATAGACTCAGAAGAAGGATGGATATGTCCCTGTATAAGCTCAGAAGAAGGATGGAAATGTCCCTGTACAAGCTCAGAAGAAGCATGAATACAAGCTCAGAAGAAGGATGGAAATGTCCCTGTACAAGCTCAGAAGAAGGATGGAAATGTCCCTGTACAAGCTCAGAAGAAGGATGGAAATGTCCCTGTACAAGTTAAGAAGAAGGATGGATATGGCCCTGTATAGACTCAGAAGAAGGATGGAAATGTCCCTGTACAAGCTCAGAAGAAGCATGAAAATTTCCATGTACAAGCTCAGAAGAAGGATGGAAATGTCCCTGTACAATCTCAGAAGAAGGATGGAAATGGCCCTGTACAATCTCAGAAGAAGGATGGATATGGCCCTGTATAGACTCAGAAGAAGGATGGATATAGCCCTGTATAGACTCAGAAGAAGGATGGATATGGCCCTGTATAGACTCAGAAGAAGGATGGAAATGTCCCTGTATAGAATCAGAAGAAGGGTGGATATGGCCCTGTACAATCTCATAAGAAGGATGGATATGTCCCTGTATAGACTCAGAAGAAGGATGGATATGGCCCTGTATAGACTCAGAAGAAGGATGGAGAGAGAAATCATGGCTAGGCTCTCCAGTGAAAGACTACCTTCAGTGTACTCGGCTGAGACTCATACCTCATGAGCGTGACTTGAGGAAGTGGGGTGAGGGGGACACGCCCCCCTTCAATACATACAGGTGAGTCGTTATTGGTTCTGGACTTTCAAGAGGTGATCAAATAACTAGGAAATATAACTAACTATCTTAGTAACCACTTGAGGGAAAAAGTCGTCCATATAATTCCTATTTATTTTTTCAAAAGGAATCACCTCTGGGCGACCAATAACGATTCATCCTGTATAGTTTCAGCACCACTTCTTGTAACCCGTTAGGTTCGACTAAGTGTCAACTATTTGACAAAATAAATAGCCCTCTTGTTAGCAAGCCTATGCCTAGACCATTCTTAAAACATCGAACAAATTATTGAGAAAAGCGTTAGACTTATTTGAATTTGGGGCGTAATGAAAAATCTTGAAATTATATAAATGTTCATAATCTAAGTATTTTGGATAATAAATCTAAATAATTAGAAGGTAATATTAGAATAGGCACCATTTATGTATTTAATAGTGAATTATAAAGGGTCCCATTAAAAATAAAATGTCCACCCAATTTTTAAGAAATAGGTTTCCGCTCTCTCCCCCCACCTCCCCCCAATCCTTCCAGTAAACGACGGCCAGTTCAATGTAAGTCAAACGTACTTATTAACAGTCTCCGAGAGTGACTGCTCAGTGAAATACAGTCGATGACAATCGCTATCACATGCGCATTTAGGCAAGCACCGATGATAACAATGCCCTGCGCTGTTGATTAACTACACATATGTTTCTATTATAGCGAGTTTACAATAGTAATCATGATAATTGGTTACTCGTAAACTTGTACTGAATTAAATATATAAATATTTGCATATGATAATAATAGTTTCCGTGGTGTAGTGGTTATCACATCCGCTTAACACGCGGAAGGTCCCCGATTCGATATCGGGCGGGAACATTTTTATATTTGAAAATATTTAAGGAATACGGAGAAAGTATTTCCATGCTCAGGAGTTGGGGAGAAATATTGAAAACATCATAAAATGTCAATCATTTGAATGTTTTGTTATATTATTGCTATTTACCCCTAGTCTATTTATTCAGTGTGGATCTGTATGACTATGAGTCCCTCATTAGGTCTTGATGTCTCAAGTGAATGTGAACTATCACGTGCACAACGTCTTTACTGACCATCTGGGATATCCGCACACTTTCACTCCTAGAATACGGACCTAGTACAGCGCCACTCTTGAGTACTCAGTCTCGCCATGAAACTGGCCCACTCCTCCTGCTCTAGATAGGTGTCTTGTATTTAATAGAGCGCCACTCTTGAGTACTCAGTCTGGCCATGAAACTGGCCCACTCCTCCTGCTCTAGATAGGTGTCTTGTATTTAATAGAGCGCCACTCTTGAGTACTCAGTCTGACCATGAAAATGGCCCACTCCTCCTACTCTAGATAGGTGTCTTGTATTTAGTAGAGCGCCACTCTTGAGTACTCAGTCTGACCATGAAACTGGCCCACTCCTCCTACTCTAGTTAGGTGTCTTGTATTTAGTAGAGCGCCACTATTGAGTACTCAGTCTGACCATGAAACTGGCCCACTCCTCCTGCTCTAGATAGATGTCTTGTATTTAGTAGAGCGCCACACTTGAGCAGCACTCAGTCTGGCCATGAAACTGATCCTTCGACATAACATAAGCCTAATTATACATACCATGATGATTGTAAAAATAGCTCACCTTGGGGAATAATACTTATGGTACGGCCAGGAATCCATCCCGGGACCTCTAGATCAGCAGTTAGGCTTTCTGACCATTAGAACAAGAGGCTAGTCCCTATGAAAAGTATTATTCTTTCCTTGACAGACTACACTATGGCCCTATATTATAAGCTACACCAATATAATAATTGTGAAAGGTATGTTTGCTACCTTTTAGTGTTTTCGAAGGGTAGATTATTTAAATATGTATTTATGCGTCACTTGACAAGTAAAGGATAGGGCTATTTTATATTTCATAGGCTTACTATGACCTAATATTTTAATTTTTTTTAACATAGAGCATATACATTTTTTTAATAAATATTATGTGTTTTAACAAGAAGTCAATATTTTCATAAAAAACAAATAATTGTCGGCCTTAGTATAGAGAATAAAGTTATACTTGTTTAATTTTTATGTTGTTGTTATTAGATAATATTTTTAAGAAAATAGTTCATACATGGGCAGATTAATGTTTGTAATTTTGATCCTAAACTTGCGGAGAATTGTTATGCCATTCACGTGATTACTTTTATTCTTAGAGCCACTAGTTTTAGAAAGCTTTACTTCAATAATATAGAATAAGGATGATGAATTACTTGTAAGAAGTGGTTTCGAAATATCAAGACAGGCGAATGAAAAATTGATGTATAAGCTTACCACCTTAAGTGGTTCAAATTTAATCTGATACCGATATGTGAATTGATAAATGTGCAAATAATGACTGTATGAGGGGTGGCTCAGCATTAGAGAGAGAGAGAGATAACAAATCATGTTTGTAAACAAACTTTGTTAAGAGCAATATTTTTAGGGCTTTGTGATATAAAATGAATCTCAGGTAATATGTGTATTAATTTTTTTTATCACCACGTCTTACTACTCGTTCGAGTTATTAGCTTATGTACTAATTACGATTATGGTTTTAGGGATTGGGAGGGTTGCATTTACATATTGTGTGTATGGCAGAGCCTATGTTTGATTGGTCAAATAGGCACCAAGTGGGAAAGATGACAATTACAGTTTCAACAAAATCCGCGTATCCTGGCAACTCCACGACACGCCACTGATAATAACATACATTCACTGTTCTCGGTGATAAGTTCTCTTGTGTTTTATGTCCACAGGTGTACCCTACTTGTCAAAATAAACATACCTAGGCCGATATCAACTCGAAAACAAAGAGTTTTGACATTGTATTTAAATAAACAATAAATTTATCTGTACATACCAATCGGCTTAGTGGTCTAGGGGTATGATTCCTGCTTTGGGTGCAGGAGGTCCCGGGTTCAAATCCCGGCTAAGCCCTCCTTTTTATTAAATTTAAATTCATAAACCTTAATTAATAGTATCTTAAAGTTTAATTTCTTAATAAGATGAAAACTATTCTATAACTAATATTTAATCTCTATTTTAAAATATATAAATACATTTTAATTATAAATATCAATTCTTGGTGATGTTAGTTATATTTTACTTTCTTATATCAAGATAAATTATTGCAACGTGAAAGAAATCGATCTCTAGCTAATGATAATCTCTACGTTTTATCTGAACACTAACCCAAAAAAACGCGAATTTTACAATATTCTGTCTGTCCCATGTCTATCTGTCTATCTGTCTATCTGCCCTTGCCCACGGATACAAAACAGTTTGATAGATTTAGATCAAAATTATTGATATCTATGTTTTATAAAGCTATACCATAAAATATTTGTTTTTATTATAGCCATTCAATAAGGATAGTTTAGTGATGAGTTATTTTTGAATCACACATTTTTCAAAAATGGCCATAACAATTTTGTTTAAAATGAAAGTCTATAATTTGTTTGACATTACAAATAGCACTGTTTAATCGGTTTCCAGGCAAACATTTGTTAAATGGTAGTTTACTGATGGAGAATTTTTGAAAATCTCAAGTATTCCAAAATTGGTTCTAAAAATTTTGTTCAAAAATATATATATATATATGGAGAGGTTATATATGGAGAGAATTAAAATGTATATCAGTTTTGTGGTAAAAACTCATTTATGGGTAGTTTGCAAATAACTAATTTTTCAAAAACTTAAAAACATTTTATAAATAGCTGTAACGATTCGTTTCCAAATGGGTATTTGGGCGTGTTTGACATGGCACATAACACTTAATAACTTGTTTTTGGATATCTCATGGTTTATTGAAATTGGATTTTTTTAAATTTTTATTTTTTTTGAAAATATCTATACCATTCTTGTTTAAAATAATTATAGGTGGATTATTTTATATGATAATGAATAATATGCTTTTATTTTTCTGAAATAAATTAATTAAATGGTAGCTTGTTAGGACAATTTATAAAAGAATATAAAATATTTTGAAAATGGCCTAATTCAAAAGGGGTATCTTGGAATGATTTTTATTGATAAATAAGAATACATTTTTATGTTTACATACTCGTATTACAAATAATTGTGGGGTGTTTTACTAATAATTTATTTGTTAGATTTGAAATTCGTAAAAACATTTGAGCAATTTGTCTTAAAATCTATAGATAAAAAAATAAAGGGATTAATATTAGTTTCTTGCAGTATGTATATATAATTATTTTAATTTTCGAAGCCTCCATTTACCCACATCAATCGGCACATGTACCAAGATCTAAGATGTCAGTCTAATCATAATCCCTTTCTCTCTGGTCTAATCTAAAATAGGAGTCTGATGACGCTGAGATTGGGGTTCCAGCCCTGACCATATGTACTGAGGTAACTTTCTTGAAGTGTTCAATTCTCTATTTACTACATGTAGATGAGGATACCATTATTCAAAATGACACCTCAATCATAAATGTTCTATTAGTGTAAATATGCAGATAGCCGGGCCGGGTAGTAAGACGTGTTTAGCTATGATTTTCTAATCTGAAATTATATCATTAAGTTAATCCACTTCAAGTTTCCTTCAATTTCTTTTTGTGACAACTTGTGTTCTTGTATTATCATACGAGGGCATACCAGCTCACTCTATCGGCCCGTTAGCTCAGTTGGTTAGAGCGTCGTGCTAATAACGCGAAGGTCGTGGGTTCGATCCCCCCACGGGCCAGATTTTTATTTTATGGATTGTGTCTATGGAGTTGTTTGACGTTTACTCGTGCGTGATTTTTGATTACTTCATGGCTGGTCATAATACTTATTTGGCTACATATTTACAGAGTACATTCTTGTATACACCAGTAGTTTGAAAGCATTCTACAAAGTTAGTAAAGGAGCTTATAATATATCCAAGAAAACAAGATTTACAATATACAAGCTCGGTAATTATTATTATTATTATTATTATTTTATGACAAAGCGATTTAAATATTGATACAAGGTTCCTAAAACCAGTCAAGATAGAATTATTTATATTTTATTATATATATTTTAGAAGATGAAAATATAAATATGATACAATAAATTATTATAAAATTCTGCTTGAATTAGTTAATGTTTTTCACAAATATACTAAATATATATATATAAATATACATTTAAATAAAACACTATAAAACAATTGTTAAAGTGTGTTGAAATTTGATAAAAAATAAATTGATTAATATGAAGGGAATATTTATTTAAAATGTATATATTAGATCTTAGTTAAAATCCCTTCTTCTTAGTATGAAAGTGGTAAATCGGCATATCTCATTGATAAGCACCATTATCAGGAATAACTGGATATGAAGAAATATTCACTCGTCTACATAGTTATATCAAAATGAATGTGGCGCAATTAAAATAAACTGACATGATCAGACAGACAGACAGACATAGTGACTGATGAATTTGTAAAACCCACATTTTGGACATGGGCATACATAAAAATTGAAGATTCATCACACTCTGGAGGTTTAAAGTTTCCACGATCACAATACTTTCTAGCGATCTAAGAAAGGGAAAATAAATTTTTTCCAAACTCAGTCATCCTTAAACTAATATTAAATGAATATTTACATGCAGGGGTGGATTTACGCATAGGCCTAGTAGGCACGTGCTTACGGCGGTAGATTTTAGGGGTGGCAAATTTTGAATAACTGAAGAAAACATATTTTTTTCTACGAGTTAAAATAATTGTATGGCTTCATCGTATGTGTGCCTGTTGTGATTTGCTGTATCTGTGTACCAACATGACAGAGGATCGCCTTAATTCACTGCCAATCGTCTTAATTGAAGGTAAATTAATGGATAAAAAGGTTGCCTGGCATCATCGGCAAGTTCTCTCAGCAGAAATCAAGGCGACTATTTTATCATCGTGTACATGCTAATATTTAATCTGTACTAACATGCTCTACACTCTACTAATGCAAACTTTATATTAATAAATTAAATAATATTTGAATTTGTGTGTTGTGATGGTGTAAGCGTACTTATTTCAATTAGTTAAGACTTTGCTTGGGTTCTTGATACTTTTAAAACCTCACTATAATAAATAATCAAATAATGTAAGAACTTTTTATCTGTCCTTCCACAGATAGCACTTGTGTATATGGTATATGTGTGTCGGTGTATGGGTGCTGGTTGGAGGGGAACGGGGACTTGGAACGTTATAAATTAAGTTAGGAAAAGGGGGCGGCAAATTATCTAGTGCCTATGGGCGGCAAAGTCGTAAATAAGCTCCATGTGATAAAATAATACATATATCTATTTATATTCTAAAAACTTATCAGGCTACTCACTTTTAACAACACTGTTTTAACAGATTTTTTAATATTATAAATATTGGAAAATCAGTCATAAGTAAATTAAACTTAAACGAATGTTTATCCCAAAAACAAGTTTCATTTAAGACTGATTACGATAGTAGTTTTCCTCTATTCCTTCATGCTAGTGCGGGTACAATTCCTCTAAATATAACCTTCCTAATACAATAAACCATTTTCGTAATCAGTACATAATCGTACAGCCCTAAAGGATAGTAAGACGCAGTGCTAGAATATAAGTTGTACCACTTCTATAAATATAAACAAATATCATCGATTTAAATATTTCGTGTATAAGTAAAATTATAAACAATATACTTTAAAATAGACAAGTGGTCGTATATGGGTTTTAAATATTTCAAATTTTTTCAAAAATAAACTAATTTTAGAAGATACTTAAATATATTTTTACCCAAAATCAAGAATGCAGTGAATTTTATTGCGTCAAACACTCCGAAAATACTCACTTGTAACCAAATCGTCTGAGGCATTACATAAAATTATGTATATTTTAATCTGATAACTACTTTAGCGTGTTAAACCTCCGGCTTAACTCGTACACTCAAAATACCATACATATGTTTAACACGAGGAATACAAGAGCTAGTCAATTCTAATAATGTGTGGCAGATATTAACTCAAGGTGAAATCATGTTGTTGGAAACCCCCAAACTTGAGGAAAGTGCCCCAGCTGACTGTTCCTGGAGGTTCAACAAAAGGACTCGCTGGCCCCACTTTGATGAAATGGCAGAGCTGCTTATCTGTGCTCTTCGCACTGTCTACGAGCGCTAGTTGTCTTTTGGCGCAGTTTTGTAACGTCACCTCCCCTCTTTTTATCCTGGTGGAGACCCTTCTCGAAGACGTCAGTTTTGTTTGTGTAAAACAGTCATTCCTCGTTTCACATGTTAGGGGAAGGGTGTACAAAGTGACCATAGCGGGCAAAGTGGCCATTATCATTTTTTGACGCTGTTTGGTGCTGGTACCTATCCAGGAGATCGTGAACTACTTCGTACAGTTATATTTAGTTGTGTAACGAACAAAGAACGCGGTGGCTGCATTTGTTGGAAGTGTATATTTAAAAAAAAGTGTTTTCGGAGCTTGCTGATCTAAGGTAGGCATCATTTGTAATATTTTTTTACTTGTTAAACATTCTATTTTATTATTGATTAATAATTTTACGTTGAATATATGTACTTTAGCCTAATTGATCGTATGTTCAATTTAACCTTGAACCTACTTGTGTGGGGTTGAGTGACTGTTATTTAAAATGGCGTCTGTTAGGGTAAAGTGGCCAGGTTCCTGTCCACTTTGCTCGACGTTGCTGATAACGTGCACAACACACATACCTACTGCATATATAGGTTTATAATGTTATATAGGACTAAATACAAGCCATATAATGTTATATAAATATATAATGTTATAAATAAAATCAATATATATACAAAATCAATATATATATATATATATAATTATACACATTGATTTTAAGGCATTGTTTCTTTTTCCAGGAACAATGCCTTCTAACTATGTTAGAAAGTCAACACAGCAAAGCTGGTATGCTGGAGCAATGGCACGTGCAGTACAGGCTGTGCGTGATGGAATGGCCTATGCAACCGCAGCTAGAAATTTCAATGTTCCCAGAAATACACTAAAGAGAAGAGCGTTAAATAAAAATATAGATGCCGTTGAAGGTAAGAAAATTCTTGGGAAGTTTCGTAGTATTTTTAACGAAGAGCAGGAAAGAGTGCTTGTGGATTACATCCTTGACATGGAAGTGAGACTGTTTGGAATCTCGCGTAATGATTTACAGCATCTAGCTTTTCAATTAGCAGAAAGAAACGGACTAGAACATAATTTTAATAAGGAGAGAAGTATGGCTGGAAAGGACTGGATAAGAGGTTTTCAACGACGGCATCCTAATGTGACTTTACGAAAGCCAGAGGCTACATCTGCTGCAAGGGCAAGAGCGTTTAATAGGCCTAATGTAATGAATTTTTTCTCACTATTGGAACAGGTCCAGACCAAACACTTTTATCCTCCTCACAGAGTGTTCAATGTCGACGAGACAGGTTTGACAACAGTGCAGTCAAAAAGTTCCAAGGTTTTTGCTTTAAGAGGAAGGCGTCAAGTCGGATCTTTGACCTCAGCCGAAAGAGGAGTTTTGTCTACCCTAGTTATTTGTATGTCAGCAGGTGGAAATTTTGTTCCACCATTGGTGATCTTTCCAAGACAAAGGATGAAGGTAGAGTTGCAGGACGGCGCTCCCCCAGGAACGGTGTTTTTTTGTCATCCTTCTGGGTGGATGCAGACTGAGATATTTACAGAATGGTTCAATCATTTCTTGGCTCATGCTAAGCCCACTGTTGAAGATCCAGTTCTGTTATTGCTTGATGGTCATACAACACATACCAAAAACTTGGACTTTATTGACAAGGCTAGGGAAAACCACACAACAGTTATCTGCCTACCCCCACACTGCAGTCACAAACTACAACCTTTGGATGTCACCTTTAATGGACCACTAAACACCTATTTTGTTCAGGCAATTGAGAAGTTTTTGAGAAACAACCCTGGAAGGTTAGTGACACAGTATCAAATCTGTCGGTTATTTGGTGAAGCATATCTTCGTGCAGCAACTCCATCTATAGCAATCAACGGGTTCAGACGCTGTGGTCTAGTGCCATTAGATCCTAATGTTTTTGGCGATGCTGATTTTGCTCCTGCAGAAACAACTGATTGTGTGGTTGATGATGAACCTGAAAAACAACCTCAAGATAAAATGCAGGAAGTAGTAGCCCTACAACAAATGCCAGGTATAGAGACAGAAGAAACCCAAGAGGAAGAAACAATGGAAAGCAACGTTCCTTCAACAAGCGCTCACTCCTCTGGAAGCGCTGACTCCCCCGATAGAAACAATTTGACAACCACTGCCAACCCCGCTAGAATCAATGTAGAACCAGTGCCTGGAACGTCTTTTGCTGTAAGCCCCAAAGATATTATGCCAATACCATACCCATATCGTCAAGTATTAAAGACAAAGCGCAAGAAGGGAAAAGCAGCAGTGCTGACATCAAGTCCGTATAAATCTGAATTGGAATCTGCAAAAGAAGAAAAAAAGAAAAAAGAATCTGAAAGAGAAGAAAAAAAGAAAAAAGCAGCTTACGCAAAAGGAACTGTTTGCTCCAAGGACTCAAAAAGGAAGAAAGTGTCCAAAGTAAGCAAACAATTATTTAATAATAAAGCCAGTGACGATGAAAGGGATCCTCTTTGCATGTACTGTAATGAGGCTTACTCGAACTCCAAAAGTGACGATGGTTGGATTAGGTGCTCTGCGTGCCTGTGTTGGGCCCACGAAGCATGTGCTGGATGCGAAGAAGAGGATGATAATTTTGTTTGTGATCTTTGCCATTAAATCTTGATTTGTGAACTTTAATCTTAGTAAAAAAACTATTTGCTTAACTGAAGAAATAAAAAATATCTAAACACAGATCACACTTTACATCATGTATGGCTAGTAATAAAAGTAAAGTGTTGAATAAATGTTTCTACATGCAAACAAAATAAAATGCGTCATTCAAGAGTTGTGGTGGGCAAAGTGGTCAGGCCTGGCCACTTTGCCTACCTATGTTGGGTAAAGTGGCCATTTGGTACTTGGTTATAAAAATAATTATTATTAATTTAGCTTTCAATACATCTTATCTCAAATACTTAATAATGAATTACTATATGGTATACTATGTTTTACAACAAAAATTAATAATTTAAAACCGTCATTTGTATTTTTATTTTATTTTTTCCCCGTTAAGGTAGCCACTTTGCCCCCCTTTCCTATTCTATTGACTCTATTCGATGGAGGAACTTCTTAAACGTCATCTTACATCAGTGGACAAAGCAACTGATGATCACGATGTGGGAGGTGTCGGACTTTCCTCCTCGTTGCAGAAGTAGCTACGGCTGTCATTTTGAGTATTTGTATTAGGAAAAAATGTTAGAGACATAGTGTTCATTTTCTATGTCCATTTGACATAATTTTGTCTGTCAGGGTTTGTGACTGGTTTTTCTATGCTCATAAGGGATAGTTTTGAATGATGGGCTTAGTGCTCAAATTGTCTATATCCATAGGGCATGATTTAATATGGTAGTGTTTCTGAATTATTTTTCTATTTCTATAAGACATAGTGTTATATACTAGTAAAAAGTCATGACTCCCTACACTGTATGGTCATGCCTAGGTTAACTTATTGGTGGAGATCAGGTTATCTAACACTTTGTTCAATGACCTAATTAGGTCTGTTACTGATATCAGTTCCTATTATTTCTCATAAGTGTACCTTTTTTTTTGGTGTGCAAACTGTGGGAACACTACTGATTTGTAGTAGTGGCCCGCGGGGATAGTGCATAGTCTCCAGCCCCCTTCAGGCACAGTTTTTATTAGTTCATATATTTGTTGTTTGCACTAGTTATAGTGTGCCCTAGATTGGGTGGACGTATATGTTTACTATTGAAAGTCCAGGCAGTACTAATTAGTAATAGTCCGGCTATAGTATCTTTACAGCCTAGATTCCTGGTAGCTCGCCACTTACTATTGGCAAACTGATAGTTCCTTTACTAGGAGTTTAATATCTGTGCTACATAATTCATTATGGAATTAATTCATACAAGCTATCTCATTTAACTACCGTCCAAATAACTAATAAATATTATCTAACTATAATTAATGTAAATACTTTTCAGGTCCAAGTCTAGTAGTCACAAGGCTAGATAGGTACTATGTATTGTTGCCTAACTTTGAATTAATGTTTGCTTACTATTTTTATGGCCCTTGTATTGAGGCAGACGCACCTACGTAGCGGAATGTGAGTTGGTTCCTAGTAAAGAGTTACTCTCAATTGTAATATAGACTCAATCTTGCTTGTGTTGATTGCAAGTACAACAAAGGTGTTTTCTTCAATTGTTCCCTATTGAGATTACTACATCTATTGAAACCAAATTATTTCTCTTAGTTAACAAAGGACTGTTTAGTGTAAGATCTATTTAAACCTTATGCAATTCTATTAACCTTTTAAATTTAAATAAACTGATTTTTTAAACTTGTATACCTCTCTTATGTTTGTTCCTTCCCAAACCTTCATTTTATAAAATTATGAATGCATTCGTCACTTCTTATACTTGATTCATTACCCATTTTGAACCTGGTCGTTTGAGCAGTTTTTAGAACATATCAAATTAAAAAAAGTTTTCTGCAAACTACCCTCTAACGAATTTTATTTTATAAAAACAAGTCCTGGTTGGGTGTATTTCCCCCCTCCCTAAACTGTTTCCCACTCTTCCTCCATGCAATTTTGGATATATTTCCTCTAAAGTTTTACTTTCCATTAGGGTAATATATGAATGAATGCGTATAGCCCAAACGAGTACTAAAACGTGGCAAAAAATATCCAAATCATTTTCCTAAAACCATTTCTCAAAAAGCTAAGAAGACTTTATCTATTCATTGGACACTAATTTGAAAGAGTTGATGGTTAGCTTTTGATGTTTATGACTGATTGCCGCTAAATTGAGCATTTAGTATTGAACTACATGATCACCCAGACGCAGACTAAAGTGATTGTTCAACTGACATCACGCTACATATGTCCACACGGGATACATTCGACTGGCGAATAATTCAGCCCTTTGTATGTGTGAGACGTGTCATGGCCAGGGATATTTGACTGTACGGACGTGTGGCTGTGAGGAGACCTTTATTAAAAGTTGTCCGCATGAAAATATGCCATTACTTGCAGGTTCATGATGAGTATGTGTCTATCGGAAGAGAGGGGAGGGGCAAAAGGGCCTGCTGCTGAATTTTGGTGAAACAATGGTCTAACACAGAGGTGGGAAATACGGCTCAGGTTTATATCTGGCTTGCCAAGAGTTTGTGCCTGGCTCATTGAGTGGAATAACTTGAGGTTTATAAGAAAATATGTTTTCCTGAGAGATTAGAACAAATATAACAAGCAATAGACACATTCCTAATGTTCTAAAGAAGGGGTTTACAAAGTTTGAAATTCATATTCCCCTTTCTAAGTCATTGCCTATCTTTCAATGGCATACTGTAACACTGTAACAGTTGGCATTTCCATTAGAAGTAAATGAAAACGTTTCTAGATTGCGAGAAGCCTCCCCATTAAGTCATCGATCAAAGAGAATTTCTCATCTGAATTAATCTTGATTTCTGTGAGGGATTTAGCTGGTTCTTCTAAATGTCTGCAAACCTTGCCATCACTTTCCAGCCAGGGTTTCACTGCAATGCTCCAA
Source organism: Timema poppense (assembly GCA_902141375.1). NCBI lineage: Eukaryota > Metazoa > Arthropoda > Insecta > Phasmatodea > Timematidae > Timema > Timema poppense. The sequence goes on from CABFOV010003104.1 coordinate 59,203, forward strand.
CAAGTTTGTTTACTATGGCTGTGCCAGATGAGCGAGAGGGCTGATTAAGGTTTCATTCTATTCACTCATGATTCACACAGATTCCACAAGAAACAATTCCCCCCTTGCCTCTAAATCTGTGATCATTCCAGGATGGTTCCTTATTGATTTTTACTCAGCATGGATACCTTAGAGGATATAGCAGTTTTTACTTCCTTAATGGCGACAGTTTGTTCCTCGTAAAATGTTAAGATTACTTACAAGCATAGCAGTGAATATAGGAAAACTCTCAATTCGTACGATATATGTCTCCTACAAGAACACATGTACAACTTGTCAATGGGATACAGTAGTGTGCTAATGATTGTGAGCAAGTAGGCTTTTTGCTATTCTAGAAATGTTTGGCAAAGCTATAAATTGTATAGTATGTCTAGGAGTAGTGAAAAATCTTAATTCAGACATAATAATGCGTACTCAATGAAACTTATAGTAAGTGCTTTTAGTAATTTCAATTTGTCAGTCCGCCTACTGCACATGTTGCAGTCCAGCGTGGGAGTGTGGTAACTGACAGGGACACTTTGGTTAAAAGTCGCCAAGTTAACTTATATGGAAATAAAAATTATATCCTTAGTTATACTAGATTATAAATCTAAAGTGTTATCAAAGCCTTTTAATACTACTTACCTAAGAATTACTGTGTAATTGGCTTTTTCGTAACTAATTTCAAGAAAAATAAAATACTAGCAAAACTATTATATTTTTGGTTTCGTGGTTTTGGCAACAAGATAGATTGTTGCAATTCTCACGGAAAGATTAGTTTGATGCAATTAAGGTTTTATCAAAGTTGAGTGATATGGTATTATCTTGTTTGTATATTTGTTGATAAAAGCATTGCAAATAGGACACTGCAGCTTCTTCCAAGGAATATTGGCGGTTAATATCACAGAGAATAAGTCAGCTGAGAATCCCTCTTGAGTTTTATCAGCATGTATTGTATCATTCCTGCATGCTGATGGAGTTACTCCCCTACTACCCCCACCTCCCCATGCACCAATGATCGCACATTCCTCACACGCTTGTTAATTATTTGAAGTTTAACGCGCTCTCAAAGCTACCATGACCAGTGAACACCCCCATATAGCTCGTACTGAGCATGTCTGAGGTCTGGAACGCTTCTAGAAACCAGAATGCCAGGAATGAACCCTTTTCAAAGGAGGACACGTGTCGTGGTTCACAAACACTTTTATTGAATTAATTAATATGGGACTTAATATTGCTCGCGTGACAATAATTATTTACTAACATACCCACAATAGTTCTGGGCCATATTCAATTAGTACATTTTCAACCCTGGTGCTCGCCTCTGGATCCACTATTCGTGGGTTCAAACCCGGCTGGGGTCATCGGATTTTTAGGCCATATTCAATTAGTACATTTTCAACCCTGGTGCTCGCCTCTGGATCCGCTATTCGTGGGTTCAAACCCGGCTGGGGTCATCGGATTTTTCTGGAACGATACAAACCTGTAGCACAACTTCCGACGGACCCATGTCGAATGTGGCAGGTATAAAAAGCCTGGAAGGTATGCGAACATTCTTCCCGGTCAAATCGGTAGGTCCTTTTGCTCTCGCACATAGAATGTGCTTATCTAATCAGTCGGTTCAGGAAGTGCATGTAAAATACCTCTGAAAAAAAATAAAAAAATAATAATAAGTGCATTGTTAATATTATATTATTTATGTGTATATTTATACATATAAGTTTATATTTGTATGTATTTACAAACCCATTAAGATTGTTTATGGATAAGATGAAATACCTTCTCGGTGGTCGATTGGCTTGACGCAGTGGTTTCAAACTCAAACGGTCCCATGTAAAGATTCACAAATCGGGGGCGAGTTACGGGCCGCGGTCTTCAGAAACATGTTTGCTTGGATATACGCGATAATATTGTTTACACATGGACTACACACAGTTTAATTTAGCAAGTATGTAAGGGACGATGAAGATATAATTTAGAGTAAAATGTAGTTTCATTAGAGTTACGGTAATGAGGGGAGGCAAACAGGAAAAACCATTCTCTGTACATCTAGATGTGATTCGAACCCTGACCTTCCCGATACCAGAAAACCAGACAATAAATATCAAATCTTTAATCCGTATGACCACTGTGGTACCCAGCTATAAGTGTTATGTTTCTAAAATCATTAATGTAATTTAAAATATTTACAAACACATATTCGCTCAGATGTTTATGTGGGTTAGCGAAATACACAAATAAATATTTATGAAGTTATGCAAACAATATATCCTACAGTAAAATATTTAAAGTGATAAAAATATAGCATTCTTTGAAATTGTGCTAGGTGGTTCTTTTCATGTGCACACTAATATTAAACTGTTATTTTTGGAGTGCGTATCCGACTACAGGCCAGATAGTAGTATGAAACCATAACAGACAAGCGGGCTTGTCAGATATGTATCGCGGGCCGTGAGTTTAGAACCCAGGTCAAAGTCATCACGCTCACAATTAAACCAGGGTTGTCAAATATACGGACCATGAGCCGGATACAGTCCGAAAGACTATTTAAACAAGCCCGCACCCAAGTGTGAAGGAACAATAATTATGTGTGGAATAAATGTGGAATATTTATAAATATAAATTCTACTTACGGCCCGAAATGACCCCTTAATCATGTACTGAGGCCTTCACATCTGTTTGAGTTCAACACCCCTGGACTAAATTACCGATAACGGGGAGATCAAGGTTCAAATCCCGGTTGGGTGCACTGAGGATGGTTTTTCATGAATGGTTTTTTACTTTACCTGCGAGAAAATGTGGATACTCTTCCTCTAAATTTCAAACTTTCTCATCTCTAACACACTAGCGTATTTAGTGCAAATGGGTGCCACCCGAATGGGTAGTAAGACGTGGAGCTTATATATATATATATATATATATATATGGAACACCTCTGACAAGACATCTTGTGAATGTGAGGAATGCCAGTCCTCCACCGTGGTTCGGATTCCACGTTGAACTGTAGGTCCTTCATTTCCTCTCACAATCACCCCACCATTACACATTAGCCTAAGTGCGTATAACCCAAACGGGTAGTAAGACGCAGTGATAATAATATAATATATAATATATTGTACTGTACACCATGTGTTAAAGCAACATTTGTATAATATTAGTCCAAATCTTTACTGGTCTTATGTGCAAATATTCTCCATAGCTCAACAGACGAGAGGTGGCTATGAGGAAGACATATACGTTAATGGTCTGGAGTTTGATTCCATGTCACATCATATGACCAAAAATGGCTTTCTAATTTACTTTTTGTTAGTAGCATACTTTCAACACAAAGGCTACTATCAGCTCATCCTAAGGATTATGGATTGGTAGGGTAACTTAAAAGAAATGTACCCACAATATCTTGAAGGAAGAAGGGAAAAATACTGAGTGATAAATTACTTATTAAAAATTAATCCCAAAACAACTGGTCAAGATTCAAAATTGGCCTCCATTTGATCAGTAAACTGGCTTGTTGCAATCTTGACACTTGAGACCATGTGATCATAGGTATGAATACGTTATTGTTGTATTTTTAATACAAGCATTTTATATTTGACAACACTGGTTTCACTGCCTTAAGGTGCGGTTGAAGGGGACGCGAATAAAGTCTGTATGTTTTTTTGCAGTTTTTTTATATAAAACCTCTTCTAACAAAATAAGTAAAATAGTGCTCCTATATATAATTTAATTTAATTTTCTACATAGAGTAATTTAAACAGGTCTTGAATATTTGCTCATGGACATATTGGCATTTGATGAAAAATATCAGTGGTGGATCGGGAGGGGGGGCATGGGGTTATAGCCCCTTCCCCCTGCATATAAGGTAATCAAGAAATACCTTAATGTTGTAAAGAATAACCAACACCTTTCTCACCTTTAGTTTTATAACCAATTATTTGTTTTATAATATATTTTTCCATTAATTCCTACCGAAATGCTTTAGGCCCATGTAAAGTATATATTTATTATTTTAATTGGTACAGTTACTTTTTGTTTTGTGTTTTTTGTACTAACATTACAAATTTGTTAACAAAAATGGTGTTTTTTTTCTTATAAGTCCTCTTTTTATTATTAAAATTATTTTTATAAATTATGAATACTATTAGTATATTTGTTATCAAAATTATTATAATTTAAAAAGATTGATTAGTTAACCTTATTAAATGTATACTTGAAGGAGCCTTATGATGAGCAGTCGCCCTCTTGACAACAGGTCCTGGATCCATTCTTGCCTTATTTTAGGTCGCTATTCACTTTTGGCAATGAGTTAATTCTTCTATCGGGAACTAAGGAACGAATCTTGAGTAAAACTACGGTAAATATGCATCCATCCTCCTCTCGCCGATGAAATCAGGGTTTGGTAATGATGGCAACCCAACAAAGTTTTCCACAGTTCAGAAGGGGAATGGGAATTGTCGGTAATGAATGTCATGAAGAGGTTGGCGAGGTTGGTACGCCTTTATGTGAGCCACAATAAGCCTCACTGGTATATGCACGCACTTGAAAGCATAGGACCATAACCAAGACATTTAGGTACAGTCTGTTTGGAAACAGCAGACCTCTACTAGAATATAACGAAAATAGTCCAAGTCTATTGGGAAATGAGCCAACCACCAAAAAAATTCTTCTCTCAAAGTTCATGTTTCAACATATAGAAATACCTTATCAACTATTAACCCATCAAACCTTTTAAACCACATATATTCGTATTATAACCAAATGTCTAATGTTATTATTTTAATGTACATTTTAATCGGTCAAATCTTATTTTATAACCTTGTTTCTCAAACATTCGCGAATCTTATACCGCTTTCAAGTAAAAGCATTACCAACTTAACTCTGAAAGCTCTTCATTAAAAACAAATGGTACGACACAATCGAACAAACTTTTTAATATTGTGTATTATAGCTTCGAAGATAATTTTCAAAAATAGGTTTTAAGAAAACTACACTTACTTATATTTTTCTCATAAAAATAAACACATCACGTTCAGAGTATCTTTATTTAGACTACTTTCACGTATTGCTCACACAATCTAAATCAATATAAGATTAATATTTTAATCCAATCGAAGATTTGATTACTGGGTCCCTATGGTTAGTGTTATAGATTAGAGTAACGAAGCTCCGTTACAGATTCCCCGTGCGAAGGACGGGTGCACCAGACAGTCAAACAAATAAAACATCCTTATTTTGGCACACTAATCGTTTGGGCTAGCCACGTGTTTTGTGAGATTGGGATAAAAAAAAGAGGACGGTGGAGTTTTAAGAAAATGTGCTTGCATCTTAATGAATGAAGAGGTGGCAAAAATTAGGAAATAACACTCTCAATAAATCTGAGCGGGAATTAAAGCCCCGATCTATTAGTCACTAGTATTCCAGAATATTGGGAGAGTGACACCTCTGACCATAGGACCACCAGAACTGGTCCCGTAGTAAGTTGTCTCTTATCTAAAGTAGACAAGTGGTTCCTCATCCAAACTAAGTAGAAACCAACCACCTTACAGTTATTGATTCTGTGACAGCTCAACTCACCATATTGGAATTATCACAAGCACAGGATTCCACGCCGTCTAGGTTGTCAGACTCGCACTGAATATGGTCACTGTTAACGTGAAGTTGAGGTCCAAATATCGTCAGGGTGAACTCGAAACGGTTTATATCTGTGATCTATCACTGTTGTTTTTCCATTATCTGTGCTCCATCACGTTTGTTTTTCCATTATCTGTGCTCCAACACTGTTGCTTTTCCATTATCTGTGATCCATAACTTGCTTTCCCATTATCTCTCCCTGATAATTTTGAATGATTTTAGATGATATCTTCATAATATACCCCTCTTAGTCTAAGAAGTTATATAATATCACGTTTTAATTATGTATTATGTTTGAAATATGTGTGTAAATGTACCAGCTTAGATAACTTAATTTTCTCAGTCACAGTGATAGAAGAGGAGGATGAATTGTTGGGACGTAACCAGCACTCCTCTGAATGGAAGATGAGAAACTACGCTATAGTTTTGCGGACTAGACGTCAATCTTGAGTATTATTTGGTTGGCCGATGACGGGGAGGTGATGTTCGAGTCCCTGCCACTTGAACTGAGGATGTCTTCCTAAATGGTCTCCCATCTTCCCTGCCCGCAAATGGGAATACATTTTCTCCTTTAAATTCTACTGCCATAACTTCTACCCTATTATAGTTATTATGCCCAGTATTCCAGACGTGTGGTAAAACCCAGTGCACACAATCAAATAATACTTCTGTTCTGACAAGGCGGGGTGTGACACTTTCTTTATTCAATAAACTTGTCCCTTGAGAACACCATTACAAGGCAGGGTGTGACACTTTCTTTATTCCCTAAACTGGTCCCGTGAGAACACCATTACAAGGCGGGGTGTGGCACTTTCTTTACTCCCTAAACTTGTCCCGTGAGAACACCATTACAAGGCGGGGTGTGACACTTTCTTTATTCTCTAAACTTGCTCCATGAGAACACCATGCTACAAGGTGGGGTGTGGCACTTTCTTTATTCCCTAAGCTTGCTCCATGAGAACACCATTACAAGGCGGGGTGTGACACTTTCTTTATTCCCTAAGCTTGCTCCATGAGAACACCATTACAAGGAGGGGTGTGACACTTTCTTTATTCCCTAAGCTTGCTCCATGAGAACACCATTGCAAGGCGGGGTGTGACACTTTCTTTATTCCCTAAACTTGCTACATGAGAACACCATTGCAAGGCGGGATGTGAAACTTTCTTTATTCTCTAAACTTGTCCCTGAGAACACCATTACAAGGCGGGGTGTGACACTTTCTTTATTCCCTAAACTTGCTACATGAGAACACCATTACAAGGCGAGGTGTGGCACTTTCTTTATTCTCTAAACTTGTCCCTGAGAACACCATTACAAGGCGAGGTGTGACACTTTCTTTATTCCCTAAACTTGCTACATGAGAACACCATTACAAGGCGGGGTGTGACACTTTCTTTATTCCCTAAACTTGTCCCGCGAGAACACCATTACAAGGCGAGGTGTGACACTTTTTTTATTCCCTAAACTTGCTGCATGAGAACACCATTACAAGGCGGGGTGTGACACTTTCTTTATTCCCTAAACTTGCTCCATGAGAACACCATTACAAGGCGGGGTGTGACACTTTCTTTATTCCCTAAACTTGCTCCATGAGAACACCATGCTACAAGGTGGGGAGGTGACTAGAAGGCACGTGAACTGAATTCCAAACACAGGAAAGGAGTTTTGTTCCGAGGGTGTAGAACGGTTCCATGTGGTGGGCCGCGTGCCGGAGTGGCTCCCGAACATGTCGGACCTTGTCGTGAGCTCTGAGTATTCTCACAGAGTAGTACGATTGTTAATTGCTGGCAATATTGACCCTGTGGAGTGGTCACCTACTGGGACAACGCGTGTTGGTAGGGGGGGGGGGCGGTGTTAAAAGGGGTCATATGAACACTTTCGGAAGGGTTGAGGGAAGGGAGAATTTGTTGGAGGGACATCGTTAATTTGTTTTGCTCGAGGGTGTCCGCTTGGAAATGGACGTTTCCTTCCCGACAATAGCAGTCAGAAATTGTTCATGTTCCTTGCAATGTCACTAGTTGTTCAGTCTGTCGAGACCAAGAGGCTCTCAAAGCTTTGAGTAGTTGATGAACACCATTCGATCAACCTTTACTCTTCTGGTGTGAATGCTGCATTTCTGAACACGGCGTCAGAAACTCTTTGTTGTGAGCTAGAACGGTCTTATTAGTTAAGGGAAAAATTAAATAAACATTTTTTTCCAATAGTTAAAATTATCATGGTTTTTAAAGAAGTTTTAGTATAAATAGGGTTACTAGCGGCCAGAACTATAAATTAAGTCAATTCTATTCTAGTCAGCTATATTCTTGCGACATTGGTATTAAATTCTATATCTTATGTGCTTTAGTGAGATTCTCAACTTTTTTTTAACTAGTTATAGACACTTTTACCCGCCTCGGTGGCGTAGTTGGCTAACGCGCTTGTCGTGTTGAGCTCGGCTGCTGAGGACGGGGAGATCGAGGTTCGAAAGTTCGAATCTCGGTCGGGTGAACTGGGGGAAGTTTTTCCTAAATGGTTTTCCACTCTACATCCACGAAAATGCGGGTTCACTACCTCTAATTCAACCTTCCCAATTCCTTATCAATTAGAGTAATTAGTACTTAAAGCGTATAAACCGAACAGGTAGTAAGACGCGGTGATAAATATTATTATTATTATTATTATTATAGTCATTTTTCTAAAAAAAAATTGAGTTTTAATTCTATGTATACATTTTTTTTGCTACGTAATTTGCGCCTATTCTGTTTAAAAAAACATATTTTCAAGTAACTGACATAAATATTGGTATGATATAAGTTAAAAAGAAAGGGATGAAAACGGTAGAATTTAGGGAATATTTTCGTAAATGGAGCGGAAAAGCATTCTTTTAATGCCCTAAATACATGTGACTACCATGATCTTCCATCATTCCCACACTCGATTGACGTGCTAGACCATGCGACCACTGATATAGACTTCATACATTTTAATCAATAAAGGTATGAATTAAACAAATACAACTACAAATCCCTCGGTGGTCCCATGGTTTGCGTCGCTCTCGCAATAGAGTGGACTGCTGGTAGAAGGGATATCAAGGTTCAAATCACAGCTCTATGTATTAAAGTTTTTTTTAACCAAACTGGTATTCCACTCCTCCACGCAAGTACACTTACTCTAGATCCAACCTTTTTCATCCCTAGCACATACATATGGATACACCCTGAACGGTCAATGGGTCGTCGTCATAAGAATCTGCTAATATGTTGACAGCAATAATATTAATTAAATTGTACAGTGCAAAGTGTAGAGTTGGCTGCAGAGGAGGTATGAGGGAGGACAAGTAATAAGAGGAAGAGGAAGAGGAGTTATGTGAGAGAATAGGTAAAAAGAGGAAGTGGAAGAGGGGGTATGAGGGAGGACAAGTAATAAGAGGAAGTGGAGGTATGTAGGAGGACAAGTAATAAGAGGAAGTGGAGGTATGTAGGAGCGCAAGTAATAAAAGGAAGTGGAAGGAAACATCTTGTTGGTACTACAGGGTGAACGAAGCAGTGAAGAAGAAGAATAAAGTATTCAGAAGGAGTTTTAAGAATAGTAATGAGGAAACAGAGGAATAATATAAGGAGAAGAATAGAAGAGCTAAGCGAGAAGTACGTGAAGCTAAGAATGATTGAATGCATAAATGGATAGAAATGATTGAACTAGACGAAGAAGGAAGTAAGAAGGTGTTATATAACCAGGTAAGAATCAGGATGAAAGAGAAAATACAAGAAATTAGAAAGATGAATGAAGAAGAAATAAGAATGGTTTAATGATAGCTAAATATGGAGGCATTTTACTATTAAACTAACACAGACAAAATGTGGAAAGAGTTGGTGATTATGATAATGTTAAGGTGCACCCCACAAACTGTATCTTTATTTCTTCTTAAAATAGAGACATTTACTAAAAACTCGAATTATTTTTGAAACGAGATAACATAATTTTTTCCAGAAACATTCCACCAAAGATCATAGAAAAAACTAATATACAATGTTACAAAAACATTGAGAAAAAAGTAACATCTCTGTCCACTAAAGAGCATAACACTCAACACAAACACACATTTTCAGAGACTTTCACAAAAAAAGATTAAGAAAGAATTGTTTTTATAAATATGTATTTAATATTAAATATTTTTAACTATAGTAGTACTTCAACTTCACAATGATAAGTTATTTGGTATCCAAAAAGTTTGAGGAGGAATGATCTTGGGAAAATTAGATTCACCATTTTGTTTATAATGTTAAATAGTGACTAGATAAAAAAAATATTTAAATTGTTATAGCAGATTTTGAGAAAATAGACTTTATGATCTTAAGTAAACTTCCATTAATTAGAGGGCTAGATTCCACAAACCCCTTGGAGTAAGATTATGAAAGCCCTAAATATGAAGTTTACATCGATCAGTAAACTGGTTTTGGCTCTAGCCCTAAATACCGACAGATAGACGAACAGACGTACGGTATTGCAAAACCCAATTTTTGTTGTTTCATGGGGTCATGAAACGTCTACATTTATAAAAGTATTGAGCTAGATTGTTTTGACGATCATAATAATTCTCTCTCCAAGAGGCCAAGGGAAAGTAAAAATGTTAGCTAAATATATAAAATTAATATTTTATTAAGTAATTGATAACTTACCGTCGATACCTGGTTTCTTAGACCAGTCTTCCACTCTCCCCCACGCAGTTAGACACCATGGTTTTATGCAAGGGGTGGGGGGTGAAAGGGCTTTGAATGCTAATGAACACATAAAATAAAACGTGACTTCCCATCCTCAGCTCGAGCTCAGGACTTTTAACAAGTCGCTTACTATCCGAAATGTTACGCATTGCAGTAAAAATGGAACCACCACGTGTTATGGTGAACTAAAATGTTTTGTGTTACCATTACTTGTCGTTTAATCTTATTTTACAGGCTGCTTTCCCCATCATGGGAAACTTTTCATGCGTGTTCTGTCATGAATATAAGTCATGCAAATATCTCTCTCCATGAGAAACTTGCTCGTTCATTAGAGGAAATATAAAATAGTTTTCAAGACCGACCTTAGAATTGATTCTAGTCATATGTAGCATTGTGACCAGTTTTTAAAATGCTACTCCTAATATCTCTACTAATTCCGTGATCAGTATAACTCACTCCATTCATTCAAAAGGTCCTTAATAGATCATGTTAATAATTATGTCATGTTCTTATTGTTATTACAGTCCTAATTTTTTTTTCTAATTAAAACTATTAGATCATTTCAGCGATGGCTGGCGATTATTGCACTAGAATATATCTTAATTTGTTATTGGTAAAAGATCAAAATAATAAACCCTCACTCGACTATCTAGCTAAAAGTTTATCGTCAAAGACTATAAACTTTATCTAGCTTTTGATGTTTGGTTTGAATCAAAACGTATATTTTCCCCCTTCACACCACGGTGAGAACTTTAAACAACCTCTCTCTTAGCTTTCTGTATATTTTCCCCCTTCACACCTCGGTGAGAACTTTAAACAACCCCTCTCTCAGCTCTCTGTATATTTCCCCCCTTAACACCATGGTGAAAACTTTAAACGACCCCTCTCTCAGCACTCTGTCTATTTCCCCCCTTCACACCTCGGTGAGAACTTTAAACAACCTCTCTCTTAGCTTTCTGTATATTTCCCCCCTTCACACCACGGTGAGAACTTTAAACGACCTCTCTCTCTCAGCTCTATGTTTATTTCCCCCCTTAACACCAGACCCCTCTCTCAGCACTCTGTCAATTTCCCCCCTTCACACCTCGGTGATAACTTTAAACAACCTCTCTCTTAGCTTTCTGTATATTTCCCCCCTTAACACCATGGTGAGAACTTTAAACGACCCCTCTCTCAGCTCTCTGTCTATTTCCCCCCTTCACACCTCGGTGAACACTTTAAACGACCCCTCTCTCAGCTCTCTGTCTATTTCCCCCCTTACCACCTCGGTGAGAACTTTAAACGACCTCTCTCTCAGCTCTCTGTATATTTTCTCCCTTCAAACCAAGTTGAGAACTTTAAACGACACCTCTCTCAGCTGTATGTTTGTTTCCCCCCTTCACACCACGGTGAGAACTTTAAACGACCTCTCTCTCAGCTCTATGTATATTTTCCCCCTTCACACCACGGTGAGAACTTTAAACAACCCCTTTCTCAGTTCTATGTATATTTTCCCCCTTCACACCACGGTGAGAACTTTAAACAACCAATCTCTCAGCTCTTTGTATATTTCCCCCCTTCACACCACGATAGGAACTTTAAACAACCCCTCTCTCAGCTCTGTGTATATTTTCTCCCTTCACACCACGGTGAGAACTTTAAACGACCCCTCTCTCAGCTCTATGTTTATTTCCCCCCT
>CABFOV010003105.1:0-71211 GCA_902141375.1 Timema poppense
ACAAACAAACAAACAAACAAAAAATCAAATCTTTCCTCTTTATAATATTAGTATGATTATAATATTATTACTATTATGATGTGTCTGGACTACGTAAATCTGTAATTCATTTCGTGGAAAGATTAGACAGTACTCATGTAGCGTTGGCCAGCTTACGCCTAAACTTACTAATCTAATCGTACATCCTTTTTGTGGAGGCTCTTTCCATGTCCCGATTAGGTGAAAGGATGGTGGTAGGGTTTATATGACGTTGTAGAGCTAATGAAGATCTTAATCTAACTTAGGCCTAACTTACAAAACACTTGTGAATATGGGAACTATTCCTTTTTTAGAAAAATACCTGGATACTTGCTGGGAATTGAACTCGATACCTCTAAGCAGCAGCCAGGAGCTCTGAACACTATACTACGAGTCTGGTTTTCATAAATAATATCCTGTTTTAATAAATTAGGCCTGAATACTATATTTTTCTCCTTATGAAAAAACAATTTTACTTTTTAAGAAAATTAGTGATCAATAATGTTACGGAATGAAGCATAAAAGGGCTGAGAAACATACCCCATGATTGCTTTAGAATCCCGTGATTGTGTTTGAATTCAACTAGGCCAAGATTCAATCTTTAAATGACACGCGAACAGTTAATATACGTGAATGGTACCCAATTAAACGTGTTGATTTATGATCTAATGACCCTCGTCATGGATTAATAAATATTATACTAATAAATTAATCAATTAATATATTGGTAGTTGTAAAATTATTTTCTTATGTATTTCACACCACCATGATTTTTTTTTTACTAAAAAGCAAACACTTTTTAGCTTACTTGACTATTTTGTGGTTGGAACGTTTTCCTTCTGAAAGAAGAGCTACGCCTGTTTTGAAAGTGCTTTTCCTTCCAGTTGGCAGAAAGAATGTGAAATGGACTTGTTCAAGTAGACATTTCAATACAATCTGCTCCGAAGGATTATGTAACTAGGCAACACTTTTTTTTTTTTTCGAAGTTTAGTTTCCATGTACATAGTCCAATTTATCGTAAATGGCAGAGCTTTTAGAAAATACAAACTTTCTTTTTCCAATTTAATAACACTTTAATATACTATAAGCATTATTTTATGAGTAATAATAATTTAATTTAAAATAACAAATGAAGATTACATAGACTAACGTATGATTAAGGGAAAGTAGATATATTTACTCGTACTTTAATATATGTTAAATAAAGCTTTTACTATTAACATTGTACTATACATACATCCATTTATGATTAGGTATTCAAATACATAATATATATAACATTACCCATTCCTGAATAAAATATATAGTTCAAAAAGTGTGTCAAATATGGATACCTAATTTTTTTTATCCTATTATATTGTGTTTGAGTCGATAAAGCTTATGGGATATTACTTTATTTTAATAGTAGACAATAACATATTTAGATCATACATTTTTTCTAACACATAAGAGAGTGGTTAAAAAACCTCCTATATAAAATTAACTGACTTTTAAAAGATTTCTAGAAAACATTTTCCAAATTTTACTGACTTAACCCTTTTTCGGTTTTACTTGGAGATTGACGGTTTTCGCATTCACTACATATATCACATAATAAAAATTAATTGGCAGGAGCTATTAAGCTTCAACACTTTTATAATGTAATTTTTAAAGTAGGCCTGCTAAATGTTTTATGTATTATTTGTTGTACTTTATAAATTTGGCATTAAATGCGAGAACCAATATCCCTCACGCTGGTTTCAGTGTTTAGGTGCGAGTTTAATAGTTTTTATATATAAATATTTGAATTAACTAAATTTATGTATTCTAAATTCAGTTCCCTAATTTTTTCCTGTTTTTCCTTACATCAAAAAAGGTCCTGACTTTTAAGATCTTCTCTTATTTCCAGTTGCTGCAGGCCGCCATAAGAAATATTAAGATGAATTATTACTAAACTTTAAAATAGAGTTGGTTTGAAGTATAACAAGCTGAATAAACCTGAGGCTTCTGAATTAACATGTAAATTCTCTAGGGCTGATATAACATTAATTTTCTTTGATTCAGGGTTATTGTTCGTTAATTATTTACTATCAGTTGTCCCAATACCAATCACAAAAGTTAAATCAATTTCTTTGTGTGATAAATTAAATTGTTATTTATATATTCATTTAGTTGTGATTATATTAAATATATTTTTTGGTTAGTTAAAACTACCCTATTGTTATTTAAAACTTTTTGATTTGTAATATATGTGACTACAACAAAATTTATTTGAAATTCTCTGTACTCACTGGGTTGTATTAAGACACAAAATGTCCCTGTATTTTCCCGGTAATTTCTGTTTTACAGATGCTGTATATTATATTTTCATTTTATAGATAACGTATTTTTTTTTGTTATAGATGACCTTTACAGATAAATCAAACATTAAAATAAATAATATATATATATATTAGAGATGGGACGCTCAAATTCTCGATTCCTTGTATCCCTCGAATCCTATGGTATTCGGGAAATTAGAGATTCTATAATCTAGCAAAAGAATATCTTTAATCCAAATATAAAGCCCTTAGATTAAACTCAAAATGCAATTTTCAAAAATTATATAAATTCGTGTAGTTAGAAAAAAAAATGACCATTTAGCTTAATCTATGTAAAAAATAAAAATTGAAAAATCACCATCTTATAAATTCTTTTACAGAAAATTAATGTATTGTTTAATGTCGTCTTTATTCTTGAAACGTAATAGAAAAGGGAAACAAAATAGGAATGTTCACTAGTGCAGAACCTTCTAAAATGTTAATTTGTCTGCCTTTTGAATATACTTTTCAATTTTTTGACAAACTAAATCTTACTTTTGAAGATGCAAGTATTCGAATTTGTATCCGAGATTTGAAAGAAAATTTTGGATTTATTTTCGAGAAATATCGGATTCAAACCATCTATTATATATATATATATATATATAACTCTTCACACATTAATATTTCACATTTCACAACGTTGACAAGTGGCACCTATTCGCATCAACTATTATAAAATAACCGAACAATCTTTTCGTGGTGTGAATACAGAATAAGTTAATATCATTTTTTAACAGTCAAAAAAGGTGAAACTTACCTTGTATAAACTTTACCTAGAGCATAATTTCACCAACTTAAAATTTATCACCTGATTTTCTAACTCAATGCGGATTCAGTAAGCCCTATGCGTAACAGTGCTGTAATTACGTAATTCAATTTCACTTTGCAAAACGCACAGTTTCACATGCACACGATATAGTGATTAAGGGAATTTATCATGCTTTAAATGAACAAATGAAACATTGCATCTGCTTATATCTATACTAAAAAGCAATGCATGTGCAGATACGCTACACTCGACCAATAACTTTCTGCGAACGTAACATAAGTTTGACCGTTGTGCTGTAGGTTTCATAAAACGTCGGTTGTTGGTTTTATATTCATCGAGTAGTCTAGGAGTTTTAAGTATATTTGTTCTACCCAATTGGTGTCAGAGATTAATATTAATATACTACAATGAAATACGTCGGAAGTAATTACGATTTTATGCGCGCTATATTTATTCGATTCGGCATGCCTTGGGCGCAATGTCTAATTATTGGATTTATTTAAAAATACTTCTCCTTTTCAGTTAGTTAATTTCTGCACATTGATATAGGTAGAAACCCTATAATCGAGCTTTAATCAGCCCTCTGGGCAACCCTGGCAATGAATTTTACTTTGTTAAATGCTAATGTGAAAAACTTTACTACAATATTATTGACGTATTTAATTAGATGTAATCAAAGAAATATCAATAACTATAGATTAGACCCATTATTGTACAGATACACGTATTGATTTGTGATTAATAAATATTTATAAGTAAGTCAGGATATATTACTGATAAAAAAAACCTTCCCTGACAGGGTTAGGCGAAATTTTGGCAAACCACACTCAGTTAAACTTGTAGGCTGGGGTTTATTCTAGTAGGAGAGTAATAGGGATAGTTTTCACTCAGCGTCGTTTGATATAATATCATTATACTAGGGAGATACCTTAAGAAAACATAAACAGCTAGTTTTCACAGTTAATATTGAAAATATTTAACTATTTTATTTGTGTAGTTTTAAAATAATTGCTAATGTCATTCAATATTGACAGCTGAAGATCCAATTAATTGACGTGTGAAAGTAGATATATAAAACATTTCTAGATGCTAGAAGATTTTATATCAAAATTAGACGTTAGCATCTGTCATGTAGATTTTTTCTTAAGGATTCATGTACCTCATTTTAAGAAGCTAACAGATAGTGATTGAATTTTAACGTATATATATATATATACTTTTATTTTATTAAATTCATCCACATTACCGTGAAGGGAAGAACCTTAATAAACCCATCCGGAAATCGAGCCACGATATCACATAAACAACCTACCAGAGAAGATGAGTCTGACATTTAGTCTGAGTGCCCAACGATGAGGGGGGTGTCCACTGTTGAATATTAAATAATTTGTATTAATTGATAAAATTAATTTGAACTAGAATAATTGGAAGAAATGTGTTTACACATATATATATATATGTATATCGTGCAAGTTAGGGTGTCCAAGCCAATTTCTGTTATTAATAACATTTTATTTATTTGTTAAGAAACCACTTTTGTTCTTAACTAAACATTATTGAGGACATTCTCAAATATTTATATTTAAAGGAAAAAGTGTAAAGTAATTATTAAATTGCATTGCTATTTTATAAAAAATCATTAATACCTCAACGAACCCGATAATATTCTTAATATAGCAAGGGAAATATTAGAGAAGTTCTTCAGCTGTGTATATTTTGAAACAAAGGTTTGTTAATATAGAGATTGAAATTTTTTTAACATAAAATGTATAAAATAAATTAATAACTATAAAAGCTTTGACCCTTATTACACTTAAATAGATAGGATTATAATCACTTTGTCGCTAAGGTGGCTGAAATAGGATGGAAGGGTTGCTTTAAGTATATATCTAAAAAAAAACAGCAGAGAAAAATATCACAGAGTGAAAGAGATTTTTTGAGTTTTATATACAACCTCTTTCCCTTTTTAATTATTTATTTTATTTCTCCCTCTCAATACCCTGTCTTAAATATGTCATTCAATTGTTTTTGTGTAAACACGTACTATTAAAGTAAAAATATTACTAAAGTATTATAAATATTCCCTAATTTTGATTTTATATCAATTAAATATTTAAATATGAAAGAATGATCGAAAAAATTGCATATATGATTTTACTTCTTTGATAAGTTCCTTTCAAGTAAAAGAAATGAAATATCCATTAGCTATCTAACGTTTGCAATATTTCAAGATAGAGTATCTGTTTACAATTTAAAAGACTAATGATTAATCATTTATTTGCTCTAGGAAACAAATAATATATTCGGCACAAATTGGATGTAATAACAAAAAAAGGGGCGGATGAAGAGCAAAATAAGAAAAGGAAACACAAAGGGATGGGTAAAGGAAAGGAATGTTGTTAAAATAAGACCGTGTGAGATACAGAGATCGCATCTCACCACACACAGCATCCCTAGGTGTGGCCAAGAGAAATGGGCGGTGAACCCCACTAGCTATGGGGAAGGAGATAATGGATTTCTGATGACTTGAATCCACCCACGAGCTCCCCCTTCCTATTCAACCCTGGCTTGATTCTGATCGAAAACAACGCCATTAACGGAATTAAAGATCGGGGGCCTTGAGAACTAGAATTATTTGCTGATAAGTTGCCACTAGACGCGAATGGTTACAAGAAATACCCGCGCTACTGTGGCGTCCCATTTTGGAAATTTTAGCCTGATATAACTTTTTTTTTTTGAAAAAGAGATTTATATATTTTTATTAAATAATTTTCATTGTGTTAAGCAAGTTTACCACTATTTCCTAAATATAAAATTACCTATATATCCAAGATTTCAAAACGGAACTATCATTTTTTGAAACAATTCAGAACAGGCACGTCAAATTGACAGCCTATGAGCTGCACGTGACCCTATATATGTTTTTGTACACCCCGTGGACCGATGGTTATGATGAAACGTCAAACAAAGTAACTCTATTCTTCTCTTTATATAATTCATAGAAATACTTTAATTGGGAAAGTGATATTTGGGGATTTGGCATAATTTGGAGAAATATGTAATTTGAGATTGGCTGGTGTACCAAATTTGTGCTCTCTTCCATAGAGGCTCAGTACTCAAAATTGTCCTAATTTACAAACCAGATATGTGTATCTGGCAACACAGAATTACGTAAATGGTTGTTTTCTCACATGAAATGGAACACAACACACGAGAGGACAGGCATTAAGAAAATGATCTCAGCACAACATAACATTTAAAACCCAACATTCACATCGCTGCTACACATATATGTTTATTGTTTCAAATGTATAGCTAGGCTAAAATAACTAGTTTTATTGATATAAATAAGGGCTTATCTTTTATTCTATTTGTAATAGTAAAGTAACCAGGCTGGAACAGTTTTTACTGAGTATAAGAATAAATAATATTTTTAAATGAAGCCCATTGTATATTCTCAATGTTCAAAAAGTTCAAACAATGATATGCCTACTTCAGAAAGTATAGTATAGAGGAAATAAGTATCACCTTTCATAAAACTGACTCTGTGTAGACATGTTATTGGTGTTTATAACAGGACATACCCTTAGTGGAGAAATACATGCAGTCGTTACATAACCCATTATTTCAGGAGCGAATGTGTTCAAATTAGAGTGATTATTTCTTTAGTTCACCTTCTCTTCCAGGACTAGTAATTAAAACTTTCAGTTTGATGTCCCAAATTCATAAATATTCTAGCATTTTTTTGGAAGTGAAATCTCTTGCATTTCCCCGGTTTTTCCTGTCACAAACAATTATTCACGGTTTCCCTGGTTCACTCAGTTTTCCAGGCGCGCGGCAGCCCTTATAGTCTCATGAAAGTCATCAAGTTGGAAGTTCTATGGAAAATCAATGCGATAAACTAGATATTTATTCCATTTTTCTGATCTCAGGTGAAATTCTACTTTTAATATGAATAATGGTCACTATTCCAAATAACATATTAATATAGGAATTGCATATTTAATTGGTTACATGGTTTAAGGCAGTGCTATTAAACCTTTAATCTCACCTAACCCCTGATATAATTTCTCTTCATACCCCAAAGTTGTTGGTGCATTATTCAAGTTATACATATTCCATAATATACATCTGAAATAAAACTGGCCCTCCCAGATCATATGTCCTTATGTCCGGGTCTTTAGTGGCTAGCCTTAAATCTTTCTCTGACTAGTCAGTGTTTATAATGAAATAATAACTATATATGTAAAATGTATTCACGTACCCCAGGTTGAAAACCACTGGTATAAGGCATTTCTTTCGTAATAGACTAGATTGACAGTGACAGAAAGATCTGGACTCAAACCCCGATAGGGTGTATGGTTTTTTTCCTAAATTATTTTTTGCCCTCACATATCATATAATTTGCTCTTATTATATTATTAATTTCAGTATCAATCACTATTTTTAAATTTTAATGATAATTAAAATGTAATTTGATAAAAACGAGTGGGATATTTAATTAGTTCACTAAAGATGATTTAATTAGTTTGAAAAGTGCCATACAGTTCAATGAAATTATTTTAATCAGACTGTAGAATATAATAAAGGTCCCATTTAATCTTAAAAATTCTCTTTTAAAATGCAAGCTTTCAAAATAATATATAGCCTATCTATTTAATGATGATATGTTCGGGGCCATAACAACGCAAAATATTAAGTTCAATTTATTAAATATTAATAATATTACGCGACTTAGCTCGTGAAACAAACAAACAAACAGGGTTTACATAATTTTTCTAATTTGATTAATTTTGTATATACATTTTTTTAATAAAACCAATACGGTCACAATAGCTTTTCTACTAAAATTGATCCATGTAAATACTATTATTAGCACCGCGTCTTACTACCCGTTCGGGTTATACGCACTTACGCTAATGTGTAATGGTAGGGTGATTGTGAGATGAAATGGAGGACCTACAGTTTAACGTGGAATCCGAACCACGGTGGAGGCCTGGCATTCCCCACATTCACAAGATGTCTTGTCAGAGGTGAAGGAAGGGTTTGGTAATCAGATAAATCTGTGCCGGGACCGAGGATNTTCACAAGATGTCTTGTCAGAGGTGAAGGAAGGGTTTGGTAATCAGATAAATCTGTGCTGAGATCGAGGATTGAACCCCGGATCCCAGCACAGAAGTCCGACACCTTACCCCTAGACCACAAGGTCACCCCTTTAGTATAAATATATGGATCGTTATATCTAATAATTAGACGTGGAGTGGATAAAAATATGTATATATTGTATATATAGCTTATAATGAAAGATTTATATAGATTACTCAAAACACCTGGTAACGTATATATATATATATATATATATATATATATATATATATAATAATTAAACGTTATCCCTATCTATATAGGGATGATAACGTTTAATTTTTTATTCCTTTTTAATAAAAACCAATACTTGTCTATGTTTATAACTGTTTAGTGAGGTTAATAAATTATTTAGGCTAAATAATTAAAATTTTTAGCACCACATCTCACTACCTGTTTAGGTTATACATATGTGTACAAATTACGTTTAGTTACGCCAATAAGTTAGGGATGAAAAAGGTTGAATTTGAATAAATTGTATTCATATTTGCCTGGTGGGAGGGAAGGTAAAAACAATTTTGGAAAATCCACCCTTTTAACACGAGAGTGACGCCTTTATACCAACTGAAGCAGATGCTAAATAGTAATCTTGAAATATGTTTTAGAAGCCTATAAGTTAAACCAATACGGTAAATAAACCAAGACACCCCATACTTTTGTCAGTGTCACACAAAATAAAATGTTAATAGAACTATTTTCTTATTTACAAAAAATGTAAAAAATAAAAGGTTTATGAATATTCATAACATTTACTGTGAGGTTCTATTAAAAAAAGAGTCATGTTTTGGTGAGAAGAGACGTTTTCAAGACGATAACAAAAGAATCACAAAATGTAATGAGTCGGGAAGGCTGAAAGCAATGGTTTTAGGTTGAATACGCTAGAACCGGGAGAGAGGGTAGATTGAGAGGGAGGAGGCCCCGGGGTGGGGGGTTTGATGAATCGTACCCGGAAGAAAGATGGTCGCGTTTCCAGGCAGCTATACCAAATACTGCGGCAAGAAGAATAAAAGAAAACACTGCTGACGCAATAACTGATCCTATTTACATCCGGGAAGAAATGGACGCATTTCCACTGATAGAAAAGAGGGCGATACTACGGATAATGCCGATAAAGCTAAGGAAATAAATCAAGTCTGGAAAAATAAAACGTTTCTCTTCGACCAACTTAAAATGTTCTATATCTGAGAACTGCCTTGAATGTGGAAATATAACTCATTATTTAGCTGATATGCGAATAATTTTTGATGAACAACGTTGAAATTAACTTTTATAATATTAATTATTACTGTATATACTTTTAACCCAACATGTGCATATTTAGTTAAAAGGGTTTATGGCTAGAATTGTTTTCCCACAGTATTTCAATTTCTGTCCAAGCTAAAAGCATTTTAACTACGCTACCGCAGTAACTATGAATAAGGTACTTTTATTTTATTAAATTCATCCACATTACCATGAAGGGAAGAACCTTAATAAATCCATCCGGAAATCGAGCCACGATATCACATAAACAGCCTACCAGAGAAGATGAGTCTGACATTTAGTTTGAGTGCCCAACGATGAGGGAGGTGTCCACTGTTGAATAGTAAATAATTTGTATTAATTGATAAAATTAATTTGAACTAGAATAATTGGAAGAAATGTGTTAACACATGATTTACAAGTGATTACTTATATAATCCATGTTTCGGTTTATTACTTTATTTTTGATATTAATAGGATATATTAACAGAAGATAGAAAATATTGATATAAAAAATATGTATACGTGTTAACTAATCAAAAGAGATATAACTTATATCTAAATCATGATACTATCTAACATTAAGAGAATTATTGATCATTAATATGTTTTTTTTTTTTATTTAGTGGTCTGGGTATTGCTTAACACTATGGTCTATATATTTTTCACGTTCAATAAATGATAAATTTGAGATAGAACAATACATTAATGTGTAATTATTTCATTAATATTATTATTATTATTATCATCATTATTATTATAAATTTAATTTATTTATCTACGTTATGTGTATGACCTAAATAAATCTCAACTTACAAAGGTGCGAGATGTAAAGTCCTAACAACATACATGGAAGCGTTTCTGTACATTTAAAATTCTATAAACCAAAGTAAAAGTGGAAGACGTTATTATAAAATGTAATAAAGGAAGAACATACAAACTGTGAGTTGGAACCAATAGAATATACAGATACACAAATTTAAAATCACTGTCACACAAAATATTAATGAAAACAAAATATTTCATGGTTTTTATATGTTTAAAATGTAAATATTTACCTATTTTCCCGTTTAAAATATTTAATTACTAAATAAAAGCCAATTAAACGGTTAATTAATATAATATAAAATACTTTGAATTTGCATATTTACATTCAACTAAAATGGGAAAGGATCTTTTTTTATTCTCCCCGTCACTCCAATTCTACTTGCGAGCCCGAAATAAAACTGAAGTAGGTCATGTCAACTTAGATCTACTATCAACCGGAGCCAAATGAGTTTAGAAATCTTCGAGTCTAGTGTTATGTGAGTGTGTTTGTGTTTGCAATTGTGCTGACTACATTCTGGAAGATTGCAAGGTGGAAAAGTAAAATTGTAAAAGTTGGGGGGAATTCGGATGAAGAAGAGAAAAGAGCTACAGACCAGGACAAAGAGATCGTAAAAACAGAAAAGTTTTTGTGATCTGTCACAGGGAAAAATTACTAGTTCTCTCCATAGTGAAATTTATAGCGGTGTATTTCAAGGGATGGGGTAAAACATACACATACAACGCGACATTTACTGCAACATTTTATTGAACGTTCTATATTTGAGTGTTTAATTTGTTTGAGTAAAAAATAGGGGCAATTTACCCCCAATTTATTGTATAATGTAGGGCCTGTATTTAGGAAAAGTGATTTAAGGTAGACCTACTTTAGTAGTTTTTTAAAGGCCTAACTAAAATATTATTTGCACTGATATTGATGGTAAAAAGTTTTTTAGCTGTGTATTTTTGCTTATATTATTGTAGGCAATGGAAATAATATTTGATGCAAACATATTTATTAACAATTCTAATATTTGTATGCATAGTCCTAAATTTTTTGTTTAAATATTAATATTATATCTAATGTGAAACCACAAACAACCAATAATGAATCCCCAAAAGTACTAGGACATGGTGCAATTATTTTATTATATAGTTATAATATCCCGGCGTATAAAACATTCGCTAAGAAAAAATTGTTAACAATACAAAATATATGTAATAAAATATTGACTTAATATTTCGCCAAGCTTAGCCACATGATCTCTATATCGTCTTTACAATTTATTTATTACGATTTTGTGATTTCTCTCTCTTTCACACACAGATACACACACATAAAGCGTAGTATAAAATTTAAGCGTTAAAAAGAAAACATTGAGCCATTCCAAGAACATAATACTTACCTTTAGTTGTCCCTTTGAAATATGAATTTAACTCTTGAAAATGATATCTAGAATGTCTTAGAGTACGGTATCCTCTTAAGGACCAAACAAAGTCAAAGATACTACAATATTATGTTTCCTATTCTCTGACTTGGTGTGTAAAATTCAAGATTTTCAGAGAATCTGGTAAAATGACTGTCGTAACAAATCTTTGTGCTAGAAACATTTGCCCTATAAATAGATAAAAGCCAACATTTTTATACTAGAAAATAAAACATTTAAATTAGTTTAAAATAACACAGAACTGCTATTTGTTAACGAAATAGTTAAAAAGACAATACGTCCA
Organism: Timema poppense; assembly: GCA_902141375.1. Classification (NCBI taxonomy): domain Eukaryota; kingdom Metazoa; phylum Arthropoda; class Insecta; order Phasmatodea; family Timematidae; genus Timema; species Timema poppense. The sequence goes on from CABFOV010003105.1 coordinate 12,052, forward strand.
ATAACAACTTAGATTTCCAAAATATTTTTTGTAAAGAATAGGGAATGAAGGAGGGGGTGTTATTTTAAATATTATTGTTAACATTACCTTTTAAACTTAAATATAATAAAGTTAAAATTGTCTCCCTAACGACAGTGAAAATCATGTTTTTTTGTGGTTTTTGAAACACTGTGCTTTCTATACTTTCAGGTTATACTCATGTATAATGATTATTCTACTGAGGTAGGAATGAGGCAGGAAGTATCGTACAGAAAATCTACTGGCATTTGCATGGAGGGAGACAGGTAAACCACTTGGGAAAAGCTACCTCCAGTAGAACCAACCGGGATTAAAACTCAGAGCACCCCGGCAGCAGCAATTCAATCTATTGCGAGAGGAATGATCTGAACCCTTCGACCACGGAAGGTAGTGAAAGTAATGTTTAAGTTCTCCCTAAATCTATTGTTCGAAAGGAAATTTTTAGTCCAAAAAAATAACAATAGCTATAGGCCTATATATTGATTTTTTTTGGACTATATATATATATATATATATGATATTATAAAGTGTAAACTACGCCATAAGTGAAGAGAGTAGGCCCTACCTATAATGTACATCTCTAAATTCTATAAAACTATCCACGGGAATGGTTGACTTGAAAGCTTCTTTTGTTGGTGATCCATTGTAAAGGCTGAGGCTAGCTCAGGTATCTTAAGGAGTCAGAAACCATAAACGGATACAGTATCGTCGTGGTATTGCTATGGCGCGGAACGTCACTGTTCGCGCCACGTTCCAGTGTCTCCCATCACCCATCATTCATCATCATCATCTTTCCCTCCCACGTGTGTCTTGTGAGGAAGTTGTGAATGAATGGGATGGGTTGAATTTAAAGCAAGTGTTGTTTTCTCTTTGCAGGTAGTCGCCCCCTTCTCCAAACACCCCTCCCCCCCTAAAAAACACCCCTGCGTGCGTTTCCTTGCATTAATGATAGTATCTTTTTTTTATTCTCGTCTCATTCTCCATAATAACTGACAAACCAAACAAAGCTTACTCTCCATTTGTTTGATGGCATAGTGATTGTTTCTTTCACTTAACGAGTACCAATTTTTATAAGAAGAGCCTTATCTAACATCAATAATAGATATATTTTGCCGTGTTCATACGTCAAGTCATGTGATCAGCAACTGGTCACTTTTTTGATGAAAAGCTTTATCTATATATTATCAATACTTATAAAACAACCCTTAAAAATGTTCTCAATTTTTGGCATAAAAAATTGAGTTTTTGTTTTCTAAGAGATTTTACCAAAGAAATTTGAACATTGGTCTAGATTCGAAGGTCAGCCTATCCCCCTTTCGATCTTATTTTATTTTTTTACAGCTTCAAGTCCTAATACACATTAGGGCTTTATACGTTTATGAACTAATCACGCAAATGTGTTAGGGACGAGGAAGTTTGAAGTTAGAGGAAGTGTATCCGTGCCTCATTCTATGTGACCACCGAAGAGGATGACTGCTGTTTTTTCGTACACTGGTAGTGTGGGTTACTCCCGAGACCCATAAAGGCCTCAAGAGCATCTCTCTCCCAATCGATTAACCAGGATATTTGATACAAGATTACGCTTGAGCTAGGAATCGCATCGAGAAGGTATTTTTTTCCGTATTCTTCATTAACAACACTTTCGAACGAAGTATAGTTATGATAGAACACGATGTGGTGGGTAACTCTTAAACTGCATTGTGTACCTAACCTAGGCTTAATCCATGGGTTGGATGGAAAAGGTGGTGGACTGGTCCATCGGAACACCTGGATATGAAGCATATCACTCAAGTAAAGTGACATCTACAAACCGTTATCTGCACAAAATACTAAAATGAAATAAAGGAGTCCAAAGAAGAAAATTAAAACGGATATATTCTGCAATAATATAATTTGTCTTCTACTGACATTAAGTGGATGTTTCCGGATACAAACACCATGCTTCGACAAACTATTCTGCAAGTATGGCGGAAGCGAAGGCGTGGCAGTTTTAACAGAACTCGATATTGACGAAGGACCTGACAGTCGTTGGTTCTATTCTTCTAGTTACGAGCACTGCTGCCCTAGCGGACTTCCTTGGCAACTCTTTCTCCACTATTCCCACCTCCCCCCTTCCTTCAATTTCCCTCATTACATGCCCATATTTGGTCCTGTTTAGAGTCAGAAAAAAAAGTATATAACGGGTGGCCCCTAGGTTCATTCGACTGTAGTTCATCATATTATATCCTCGAAGAAGGAACCTCTGCTCCAGCACCTGAAGAAGAAACTGGTGGTCTTAATGTTTGGGTCATGGGTCTCACCGCCTCGACACCGAGGAAATCTCGTCTGATGTTCCAAGTATTCAACAAATATCCAATTCCTTCATACTTGTAATAGTCTAGAAAAATAATATCTTTAAGTCCTTCACACTTGTTGTTTTAGTCAGTGACTAAGTTTTGTTTCTGTGCCCTTCTGAAATAGTTTCTGTTAGTCGAGGGGGCTAAAATGTTTTCTAATTCCTTCAGGTTTGTTGCAGTAGTTAAAGAGACTAATTGTGTTTCTGTTAGTCGAAGCAGCTATAATATTTTCTAAGTCCTTTAGACTCGTTATTTTAGTCAGAATGACTAAATTTGGTTTTGCGTCAATCTGACTTAATTTATTTAGTCAGATAGTCTGACTATATATTTTCCTTATGTCCATATGACATAGCTTAAATACAGGGTGTTTGAGCTCTATATGTAATAAGGACCTTGCTTTAAGGTTCTTCTTCTCCATAAGTTCATTATTCGGTTTTAAGTCCTTATGACTTCATAATATCCCATGCCGCCGTGGACGTCATGCTCACATGTTGGAATTCTTGTATGGCTACAAGCAGGTTGTCTAACGCCTTTATTTGAGGACATAGCTAGGTCAGTATCTCACAGAATTCTTGTTGGCACGCCTTTTTCTGTGTTACTATTTTGGGTGCGCAAAGTGCGGAACACGGTTAGTTTTGTATAGTGGCCCGCTCAGATAGTATTTTCATTTGCCCCTTGTTGGCACCCCATTTGTCCAAATATTTAAAGTTAGTGTGTACTAGATTTTATGTATACCCCAGGGAGTGGGTAATGGTATAAATGTACTATTGAGTGTTCTGGCAGTACCCACTGGGATAAGACTGGCCATAGTACAATTCTGTCTTGACACTTGATTGTTAGCCATCTGCTAATGTAATTGACAGGACGTCCTATTACCATTTATTATTTAGTGTGTCTATGGGACCTTTCTTAATTTCAAATTTAGCCAGTTAGCTTGGCCGACACTTAGTTTAGTAACTCTAAAACTAGAGGATTGCAGTTATATTTTCATTAGTAATTAATTCACCATGTTTTCTGTTCAGAACCTTCTGGTGATCGTCTCACTCTAGCCTGGTTGTTTTGGAATCCAATACTCTCTATCAACTTAACCTCCTTTGACTGTTACCATGTCATCTTGGACACGTATTCCCCCGTGCTACGGGAAGTTTCTATATTTTTGGAGTTGTTAAATCCTATCTTATTTGTCAGTTTAAAACTTAATATTTTCTTTTATACTTTTAAGAGCTACATGTTTTCCCTAACAAATTTAACGGACACTTATTACTGTTTATTATTCTTTGGTCCTGAATTTAGAATTGTTTATCAATTGTAACCCTATGTTATCGTGTTATGTTTTTTTATAATAAATCTATTATTGTTACCTATTTATTTCTCTTACTTTTATGAGATATTACCCTGTCTCTACTTTGTTATACATTTACTTTGTAATAGCTATCGTTACCCCCTATACATATCAGAGTGAAGGGGAAGTAACGATACAGAGATATCCAAATTCAGTTTTAAATCTAGGCCTAGTTTGGAATGAGTTTTAATTTTTAGATTTTTTTTTCTTAAATGTAAATAATTCAAGAGTAAATTTCATCTAATTGGTTTTGAAAATTTGATATTTTTATTAGTATAATTAATTTAGTTTAAAATTCATGTAAAAAGAATGTTTATTGTGATTAACAAGATAATAAATATACTTTTAAAAATACATTCTTAAAGGTAGTTCTAAAAAACCACAATTTTTACTATTTTGGTTAAAAGATAAATTAACTATAAGAGAAGGTTTGTACAAGTGTGTCATATAAATTATATTTATTTATAATAATTTTAACAGTTACGTAGAAGAGCACCTCCACCTTTCCAACTATATCTCAAAATTTATTCCATTCCTTCTTTCTCAAACCCATACAGGAAGAAACTAAAAAACAACAGCTTGATTTCCTCCTAAATCTTCTCTAGTAAAGCTGAAAGCTAGGTAGGAGGTCTTGCAGTGAAGAATAAAAATGTCGAAGATGTATTCAAGACGTGACAGGCGCTCGCATCCTATCACTTCACACCAATGAAGACCTATCCACCGGAAAGGAATATTCTTGACGTTTGGTCAGGGTGGGAGAGAAAGATTGGGTGGTCGGACGGCGGAAAAGGGGGTGGCGGGTATTCTTGCCCAAAATCTACCTTAGAGTAGTGGATACAGATGTAAATATTTTTGTGGTATCAGGCTATGTTTACACTTCTAAAATTGTCGGCTATCAGTACTTGTTTTAAAACTTTGCTGCCACTTTGAAGTGTTCTACAAATTATAATGCAGAGATGTTGATAAAGGCACTGGAATGAAATAATAATACTTACTGGTATCTTGAGAGGGATCTAGGATAATGTTACTAATATTGTTGTTGCATTTTATGGGTACAGCTTCAAAAATATTTATGAGAGCAGAATAAGATAGCCATTTAAGTAGCAAATAATGCACCCAATAGTAATTGTTTATGTACATATTCAAATTATTGGTCAGCGTCAGTAAATTAAGTCTTTAAAATATAGTGATACACAAAATTTAAGTGATAGAAAAGTAATAAACCAGCTAGCCTGTGTACATTTAGAGCCAAGAGTTAGTCAATAATTCTGTAAAACTCATCGTTGGCTTTGATATTTTGCAGTGTCACCAGAATTTACATTTGAACCTTTTAATAACTGACCTGATAACATTTTCATTTAGCTTACATGCATTTCAAATTGTATTGATCTATTCGACAATTGTGAGACAAAATTAATCTGGAAATCATGTCCTATTTCATAGAATGTCTCCCAAAATCGGAGACAACCATTTATCTTGAAGAATGGTCCCCTAAACATATTTGTGTAGTAAGTTATTCTAAATCTATGACTTGATAGCAAAGATAATATTGAACACTTAATAAATGATATTAACTAATTTTTAGTAAGATTGAGGCTCTTTAAAGGTAACAAAGTTTGGTCAAGTTCAAACAAGACAAATCATCTCAAAGAAGGAGATATAATTTTCAAACTTGAAAATTTACTTTTTAAGTAGACTCTATTTAGTTTTTGAGGTTTAAGGAGTAACACATCAACCTCAAACCTGAAAATAAAAAACAAGTTTAAATCTAACACCTTTGGATGTTAATGAAGTTATATAACTTGAGGTTTCAGTATTGAGAACACGTGGATATTAATCAATGTTGCTGTATGTATTGCTACTTCAATTGTAATTTTCGTATAAGGTAATCAAAGACGTTAAATTGTTCTTAAGTTCATGTTCATTTCCTTTCATGTGTAGTCAAAATGGATTTCAATTCTTTTCAAAAGACTATTTTTAACTTTAAATAATTCTTATAGTTGTGTTTGTTAACGTCGTACATAAGTGTTTTTAAATTGTACCCCACGTAGTCATTGGGCTTCAGCATAGCTATATCGGCCTCCACGAAGCAATCGTTGAAATATCTCTATCTGTTTTTCATACTGTCAAATAGCATCATTAACTAGGTTTGTAATTTTTTTTTCAAATCTGAATAAAATAAATTTGTCAAAAACTCACCCAGAGTAAGATATGTTCTCCGTTTGGTTTATACTTTTATGGGGGGTAGAATTTATCAATCTTCAATGAATACTCATAAGATTAATGTAAAACATTCTGTGTGGGCCTCAGTATTTGTTTATGGTACCAGGGCTCCCTTGGTCAAAGAAGTTTGGGAGCCCCTGTCCTTCATACCTGCTTACACTGAATGAAGCAATTAGACTCAATTGATTGGTCTCTGTCCCAATACATGCAATACAGTACTAGAAGTACAATTAAACGTATCAAACTAAGCTATGGCGGGAACTTTCATCATGGAAATAGCCTTATTTATTATCACTGTGCAACCCGCCTCGGTGGCGTAGTTGGCTAGCGCGCTAGTCATGTTGAGCTTGACCTCCGACGACGGGGAGATCGAGGTTCGAATCTCGGTCGGGTGAACTGGGGGTGGTTTTTCCTAAATGGTCTTCCACTTTCCCTCCACGCAAATTTGGGTTCACTTCCTTTTATTCAACCTTCCCAATTCCCAATCAATTAGCGTAGTTAGTACTTAAAGCGTATTACCCGAACGGGTAGTAAGACGCGGTGCTAAATAATAACAAAAATAATAATAATCACTGTGCACGCCCGTAGCACGGAAACTTATAGCTGAAGACTAGAATATGTTTTCATAGCATTTAGGTTAATGAATGATTGATGCGTGAGAGAGATTTGAGATAGAAACTATTTTGTTTTAAAAAGTATCTCTCAATTCTTTACAGAAAAAATTCCCTTTAGAAAAAAAATGTATATATTTGAATGGAACCAATGCAATCGAGACAGAAAAAGTTTAGTTCCTTTCAAAGATGTAAACAGGAAAAATATTGTCTAATGTGTCCCTGTTAAAACAATAACTGTTCACACAACCACAATCCCGTGTAGACAGTAGCGCTTGATGTGTGTTTTACTAACTTTTCAGGTTGTAAACATACATGCTAATAATTACTCTATTGGGGTCGGGATGAGGAAGGAAGCATTTTAGAGGTGAGTTACTGGGAAACCATCTAGAGGAAAAACCACTTCTCAATAGACCCAACAGGGATTAAAAACCTTATCTCCCAGTCATCAGCAGGCCAGTCTAATACGAGAGTGATAACCAATACCACTGAAGCTGGTGCTTGGTGGTAACATTTGTCACTAACGTCAGGTCTACTGTAAACAATATGTTATATTATAATCAAAACCTTAACGAATACACACACTTTCACTGGGATTCAACAATTGGCAAACTTTACTCAAATATGTGTGTATCTCTATTTGCCATTGCTTATTGGGATTTAGTATTGTGTTGACAACTTTTGCCCCAGCCGTCATCCCAATCATCGCCAAATAAACTAATTAATTACCCTTAGAGCCTAATTATATAAATTCCCAAAACTAGCGACATATATTTATTAATTAATTAATAGGACGCAAACCACAAATATAAACCTTATCTGGAAAATTTGCTGGTTGAAACTTACTGGAAAATTTTAATTCCTAGTTTGGAGAGAATATCAGACACATGTTAGACAACTTTATCTCTCTGACACTTATTGTCAACTGGGAATCCCTTAACACCGACAACTCTTTTTAACCAACCCCACTAGACAAAAACGTTGAGCAACAAAATGTTTGGCCTAGTATAACGGTGCTTGAGGATGTGTTTGTAATTCAAGGCAGCTATGAGTAGAAATGTCGACATGCCATATAAACGAGTCAATGAAAATAACAGGTTAAAATAAAAAAAGAGTATACAACAAATAGGCCATTTACATGTTTTGATCTAAGCTAGTCTACTAAAGGTGAGTAATTTAGTCTAAACTATAGGGTATATAATTAATTAAAATGAAATAAGCTTAAAAATCTATTTAATCAAATATATCTTCTTTCCTAAACTGAATTATTTTTATTTAGCAAAGGCTACTAGTCGTGGTGGCTTAGGTAACCAATTATAAGGTTTAATGTAATGTCCTTAAGTCAAAGATCCTTATATTTCTGGAAAGAAGGCTGGGGCTGACATCTTGATATCCTTCAAAAAACATTATTATTCATTCTGCCAGTCGTAACAAAAGACTCTAAAAGCAGCGTCTATTTTGAATGCTATTATTTGCTAATCTTTATTTTCTTACTAGAATTTTCAACCATGTATCATATTGTAGTTTTGCTGCATAGTACTCGTGGAAATCATTACTTTAGGATTCTGTTAAGAATATAATGCGATTTTGGCCCAATACTGGAGTAGTCGTTTTTTAAATACCCGAACATGGGTAGTCTCAGTTTAAAATGACAAATAATCAAAACGATCAATACTGCCCTAACAGGAAATAGATTGTGTGTAACTAAATCCCTAAATTAAGGTGGGATGGAAGGGGGTTGAAGAAGAAACCGAGTGTTTTGCAGTATTTATGGCAACATTTTTTTTTTTGGCTGAATAAACAAAATATTGGTTTATACAAACATAGAATTTAATTTTCTTCACATGGTGGCCTCAAGTTTTCTTGAATATCTCTCAAGGGTGTTCTGGAATTTAATGATAACTTTTTCACTTCATTTAAAAAATTTGTTAGATAGTGACATTATGCTCATGACAAATATTCAAGAAATTTTGATATCGACATGTGAATAAAATTAAACTTTATGTTTGTACTGTAGCAAAATTTGATTTATTCTTGACAAAAAAAAAAGTTTTTCCATAAAAACTGCAAAAACACTGGCCTTTTCTCGCGCCCCCTTCCATCCCAACTTAAAAGTTCGAAGATGAATTCAGGTGCACTAACATAAGTTTGATTCCTAAGTAAAATAATATTATCTACAAATGTCAGTTTTATAGCTAATATAATTGCAGATAAAGTTATAAATGTTCAGCTGTATTTTCAATGCTAGCTACAATAAAACGTATCGATAGACGTCAAACACAATTGATTTGGTTGGTCGATGGTGAGTGTACTTAAAAACCTTTTCTCTACATGGTTTTACACGCTACCTCCACGCTAATGTGTACACATTTCCTCTAAGCTCTACCATACACATCCCTCTTCTACAAATGTAAATATATGGACAAGCCACACCGGTAGTAAAACAACAAAACAATACATAAAAGTTTTAAAAAAACCTTCCCTTTCTCCCACGATTCAATTTTATATAATTTTGTATAGTTTGAATGAAAATATTTAACTAAATTAACACACCAGAACAACGTTATACAGTCAAAATTTCATAGTTATCTAAACGGGTCTATTCAAAAACAATTGGACCGTATTAAATCATTTTTACATTTTTATTTTCAGAAATAAGATTATTATCATACACAAACATTTGAATTGATATTGTTTTATATGTATGACGTAAGGCTTTGGTCAAAGCAAAAAGCAAAGATAATGAAGCAGGAAATGTATTCATCCGCCATAATGCAACACTTCATGAAAACAAGGTAGTAAAAAGCCGGTTTCTTCCTTTTTGGAAAAGTTTTAAATTAGATAATTCTTGTCAAGGAGTACAAATTTATTGCTTCGAATGATATTATACCCTTACACCCCAACCCTTACCCCCGTGAATGACTAGAACAAAGTTTTCCCTAATGATAACGTTAGGCATTTCGTTGTATAAATTTACCTAAAACTTAATAAGTTTCTCTCTTCATGAGCTCCATAAACAGTGGAACGCTTGTCTTATATTAACTTTCGTAACCTTCTTTCTCTTTTTTCCCTTTCATCTGTTTTATGCTTTGCACACTTCCGCTTTTCTTACTTTTTATAAACTAGTTTTTTTTTCCTGTTGTTTTTGAAAGTTCATTTCTTGTTATCTCTGTCATTCGTTATACTCAACACAAGTTGCAAATTACAAAAAATAAATTTAAAAAAAAAGTTTTTTTCCACCTTTATTTAGTTTAATACCCAGGCACCGTACGAATGTTTTCCACTCTTTCTCCGGCCCACTACACACCAGAAAGTGTTTCCACAACCCCCATAAGCTTATTGTTTATCACTCTACGCTTATGAATACAGAACGTATGATAATAAAGTGTAATGAGGATACTTATAAGCCTGCCATAATATATGTCGGCTCATTTTCTTATTTTGTAACTAGAATACGTACCAACAAAAGATTGGATTTTATGTTATTTTTATCCAAAAGGACTTGGGAGAAAAGTAGCTATTTAAAAATTGTCGTGATATTACACAATTTAAATTATTTCACACAAAATTAAGGAGGGATGGAAGGGAGTTTGAGAAAAAGAATTTTTTTTTTCAATTCTTATGGCAAAGCATATTTGTTTGGCCAAAAAATATAAAATATTGCTCCAGTATAAAAATAAAGTTTAATTTTATTCACATGATGACCTAAGAATATCTTGAATATTTATAAATGGTTTCATGGAATTTAATGACAACTTTTTTCTTTTTATTTAAAAAGTTTCTCATCTAGTGCCACTATGCTCATGATAGATATTCAAGAAGTGTTGATTTCAACATGGGAAGAAAATTAAACTATATATTAATACTGGAGCATTATTTTATTTATTTTAGCCAAAAAAAGTTTTGCCATAAGAATTAAAAATACACTGGCCTTTTCTTGCGTCCTTTTCCATCCCACCTTAAAAACTTTTTCCCCATGACCCTCCTCATTCCCTCTTCCCGTGGTCGGGGCTAGCGTGGCCAGCTTGTTAGTATCAAAGTAACTCCACTAGTTAATGTTTAGGCTTATTAAGCTGATGGGACTCCATAAATCCGGTCATGGTCGGTCAACTCTCAAATAATCTAGCTATTTCACAAAGAAATATTGATATTTATTCATACAGGGATTTGAACAATGGGCCTATGGCTTCACGCGCTGAACAAAGTACTAATTTTACTAATTGAGATAAAGGTTCTTGTCTTATATAGGGTGTCTTAACCTAAATTAACAAAGTCACCCCCTAAATAGGTTATCTGAATAGACGCGCTTGTTTTAAATAATAAAAGTTGACCGCGAAACATAATTTGAAGCAAATAAATTAAATAAAAACATAATATTTTGTTTCAAGGCCTGTCCACGTAACCTTTGAACTGTTTTATTTTGTGCACTTTGTTTTTTTCGTAGTGGATTAATCTCAGTTATAATATATTATTATTATTATTATTATTAGCACCGCGTCTTACTACCCGTTCGGGTTATACGCACTTACGCTAATGTGTAATGGTAGGATGATTGTGAGATGAAATGGAGGACCTACAGTTTAACGTGGAATCCGAACCACGGTGGAGGCCTGGAATTCCCCACATTCACAAGATGTCTTGTCAGAGGTGAAGGAAGGGTTTGGTAATCAGATAAATCTGTGCCGGGACCGAGGATTGAACCCCGGCCGCCAGCACAGAAGTCTGACACCTTACCTCTAGACCGCCGGGTCACCTGTAATAATAAAAGTACGTAAATTTGAAAGAGGGGGCTTAAAGCTCTGGCTAAGTTTAAGTGAAGATTTAAAAAAAAAAAATGTTTACAACCATTTCGTCAAGCAACTGCTGGTATTCTTTTTTAAAATATCCCTTTTCCCACTATTTTCACTTAGGTTTTATAGTTTGAATCGATTATATTTAGAACTATAATTGGTTATTTTTAACTTAAAACATCTAAACTTATTTATGAGTAGCACCTTTTAAGAGAAAAATTACTCACTCTGCTTTAGTTTTTTATGGCAAAAGAAGCTCTAGAACTTGATAAAAACTAATAATATATTTAAATAAGCTTTAATTTTATTTTATATAGCCATAAAATTAAAAAGTGTTTTATTTTTATAAAAATATTATGTAAAGTTTCCCAAATCAACACAATTTGCTCAAAATGTAGGTGACAATAAGCTGGTATCTCCTTTTCATGTATATTTTAACAAAATATGTATTTGGGTTAGGTGTAAGAAAAGGCGCCGGCCTTAGCTTTGCCCAAATAAAAACAATATTTTTATTATTACTTAAAATGATCACACTTATTTGGCTTAACATATTTTGACAAAACAAACCGCTTCCACTTCTTAAATAATAGGGGGACAGCTAAAAGTCAAAAATTATTACTGTAGCTCGTATAGGAGGCACCCTTAGCAATAATAATTGTCTAAACAATATTATTTTGCTTTATATTATTTTAACTAATTCAAAAACATAATATATTAAAATAAGCTGGGATAAAAATATTGGATTTCGTATTATTAAGTTATCAAGAGCAAATTATTCCAAGTTAAATATAGTTTCTACAGCATTCAATTTACAAATTTGCAATTAATATTTAAAATATCATATTCGTATTTACACGCAAGCTAAACAGATTTTTTTTATCGAATGATAAAATTACATTAATTATAATACACTGTATTCTAATTAAAATTGTATTACTTTCAATTGAACTTATTAAAAATGTACACAAACAAATGTATGGATGTACGTTATTAATGAAGGAAATTATTTCCAGTATTTTATTACTATTAGCGGTAATTTACAGTCAACTACCATTATTTTATCTGTGTATTGCACGGAAATGTTTAAAAAATAGTATATACCGTTTTAAAATTTATTTTACTGTAGATATTAAATCTTAATATAGTGTCAATAAGTTGTTGACATCTCACCTGCTTTCAAAGAATGTAAAAGTTAGAATATAAAAAATAATAATTTTACCAATTGTTCTCTGTGTGTGTCAAACGTGGTACTTACTTTACATGACGAAAACCAATTTAGAGTGTCCGAAAACAAGGTGACTACGATGCTATTGTTCTGGAGAGTGGAGGAGGTTATAAAATGATGAGTAACATAATCTATACTCGTCACTGGACATTGTTAGAGTAATAAAATCTCGTAGATTTCGGTGGACAGGACATGCAGAGCGAATGGAATAATCTGGAACAGTGTTCAGTGTATTGGCTGGTAAACCTAATGGGAAGAGACTATTGGGAACTACTAGACGAAAATTGGAGGATAGCATTAGAATGGACCTGAACGAGATAAGGTGTAGTGAGGTGGAATGGATGGAACTAGCTCAAGATAGGGGTAGGTGGCGTGCCTATGCAAGTGCGGTTATGAGCTCTCGGATTTATAATGACATAAAGTAGGTCAATTTGATATTATGACAAACCTGTTACAAGATTATTAAAATTTGATAATTTGTATTCATGAATTTAAGTTAAAATTTGATTATTTTTTTATTAATCATAAGGTAAGATAAATATTAAAATAAAACCATACCTACCCGCTTCGGTGGCCCTATGCGCTTAGATGCTACTCTCGCAAAAGACTAACCTGCCTATGACGGGTAAAACTGAGGTTAAATAGGGTTGGGTGTACAGAGGGTGATTTTTCTTAAACATTTTCCCATTATGTATTCACGCAAATGTGGGTACACTTTCTTTACCTTCAACCTGCATCATCCTTAACCCATTAGCGTAATTAGTACATAAGTGTATAAGCCGAAAGGGTAGTAAGAAACGGTGTTTAGATAAATATGCAAATATTTTTTGTTACACAAACTAATTAAACATAATACTTTGACGCGTAAAAACTATATTGTAATCATATCCTTAGCTTTTGTTTATCTCTTGCTCCTTTGAGATCAGATTCGCCCGATTGTATATGAAGTCACCAATAGACATATATTGATGGAAAAGGCAGCTAACCTAAATTAAAATATTGGGAAATAAAATAAAAAACTACTTTACGTCACTTTAATTTGTAATTTGACCTTTATATTTCCCGGTTTAGATTATTTTGTCTTCTTTTTGTTATTATTATGATTTTTATTATGTGTTCTGTCTTATGACAAGTCCATTCCTTTTGTATGTGGACTTTGACCGCCAGTTCACCCTCTCCTCTCTCTCCTGGTTCAGCTCACAAAATTTCATTCTTACCTTCAAGTAATCTAGTATTTGAATCCTCCTTCTTCCTAAGCTCCTCCTTCCCTTATCCATTCCTTCTAAGATGCAATTCAGAATACAATTCATTCTAGGGATGTGTTCAATCCACTTTGCTGCAGAAGAATCACATTCAAAATGGTACTCTTCTCACCCAATCTTCTTAGGATTTGTTCATTTGTTACTCTGTCTGACCATCTAATATTCTCAAGTCTTCTCCAGCACCATATTTCAAAGCTTTACATAATTCTAAATAAAAGTCCAAGTTTCTGCTACAAACAGTGTTATGCTCCAAATGAAGCATTTTATAAATTTCTTTCTCAGTTCCTTCCTAACTCAACTCGATGGTCAGCAGTAACTTCTTGTTGAAAGCTTCCTTGGCCGTGACACTACTCGACCTAATTTATTTAGTGCAGTAGGCATACTTTATCAGCATACTTTCAAGGTACCTGAACTGCATTCTATGTTTTCCATCTCCTGGTTTACAATTTTTATTTTCAGCGGTGGCTCTTTATTTTTTGAGATCACCATCACTTTTGATTTCTCAATGTTGATTTCCATGCTATATATTCTCCCTATCTCCACTAGCCTGTTCATCATTTACTGCAACTCTTCTTTTTATGCCAGCAATGCTATGTCGGCTGTGTATTTTATTGTGTTTATGACGCGTCCTTGTCTTATTACGAGACAGATATTCAATTGAACAAACAATTTAACCCACTTCTGTGGACACATGGTCTAAGGCACTACTCTTGCTGTAGACTAGACTACCGATGACGGGGTGACCGGGGTTAGAATGTTGGTAAATTGTACTGAGGGAGGTTTTACACTCTCCCTCCATGCAAATGCGGGTACACTTCTTATGAATATAGTCCTACTCAACCATTAAACCATTAGCGTAACTAGTACTTAGCGTATAGCCCGAACAGGTAATAAAAGTCGGCGATGAAAAAAAAAATTAGTTTCTTTTCATTTTTATAAATATACATATATCTTATAAAGCCATCACGATAAAATAAAAGGTTGTGAAAAAATCTAATACATATAATAAAAAAACTTTATGTGACATTGGCATACTAAATGTGTTTGTGTCTTTGAACAAAATCTATTTAAAAATCTTCTAAATATTCAAGGGTTTGAATAAAAAAAAAGGCCTCTGTGTGTTTTTAACGTATTTCTCTTTATGGGCCAGTTTTCTTTAATAACAATAAGAGATTAATGACCTTAAAAAAATATTGCTATGTAAAATAAAATAATAAAGCACATTATAGCAAATATATAGGCTAATTATGTACTTAGATAACATTAAACCTTCAACACCATGTTTGGTAATTCATCACAGAAGAGAGACCCATTATTTATCAAGCGGTAGTATTTTACAAAGGAAAGGTTAACTCATTTTCTTCGGCTCATTCATTCAAACCTTAGGAATGATAAGGAAGTTCAGTGGTTGATAATATGTGTCATAGTACAAGATTGAGTGGAAGAGCTTATCTTTATAAATAGCTGCTTAATAGTCTACCGCATGCGTTTATGAAAGCAGGGGCCAAAGTCCAAAATTCGGGTCACAGGGCCTGTATTAAAAATAAGACCTGTGAATCTTCGATTCCCTCGAAGCTTTAAGGAAATTCGAGATTCTATGATTTGAGAAAATGTGATAAAAAAGTGTGGTAGAAATCAAAGTTATACTCGAAATTTATCTTAAAGATCTCTTATACTTGCTATTGATAGCTTAGCCCACGTGGCCACAGACATTTAATTTATCAGTTATATTATTTGATAATAATTACGGTTTTGGCCGCATCTAAATATCTTATTATTTAAATTGACGGAATGATTCATGGATAGTTCAGTGGTTAAGAGCATTGGCATACTAATCCAAAAGTCCAGGGTTCGATTCCTCTGTCCAGGTCCCATTTTTCAATATAAAGAATATAAATGTAGATAATGTAATAATGAACGTGTTATAAAAAAGGTCAAAACTATGTTGCTATTTATAATGTCTATAGCAATTAAGAAAATTCATGCAAACCTTGTATTATATGCTTCGAATCTTGAATTTAGATTCTTAATCTAGTGGATCAGACCCATCTCTAATATATATAGTTGTTCATGTCTTACCACCCATCCAGGCTATCCTATATTTGCATAATGTGCTAGAGAAGAAGTAGAGTTTAGAGGAAGTGTAAGCACAGAGAAATTGGAAAACCATTTTGTAAGATTAACCATAGTACACCCAACCGGATTAAAACCCTAACCATCCCAATTATTTACTAGCCATACAAGACGAAACTAACACTTTTCTTCATGTACCCACCAATAAGAGTAGTGTTCTCTTTCTTAAAGCGAAAATACCGTGAGGTATTCGTGCCTAAAGTGTTTCCCAACCCTTTGAGAAATACTTTATCGGATCAAATCCAGTTGAATTGTAACGTTCTTAGATTTCACGTGGTGCAAAATCAGGTAAGGTGCAAGCAAATAAGAAGTAAAGTATTGTAGCCCCAGCTTACAATAACTTCTACTTGGTGTCCGTAACATTAAAACATATATATATATATATATATAATATATACCCATTTATGTGGCCGCATAGTCTCACAATTGACTAGACTGCTGATGACGGAGAGATCAAGGTTTTAATCTCGGTAGGATTTACTGAGAGGGGCTTTAAAAAAAAAACACTTTCCTTGCACGCAAATGCAGGTACACTTTCTTTAAATATAACCTTCCTGTTTATTAAAGCTATAAGTGTATTTAGTAGCTACATAAGCGTTTATCCCGAACGGGTAGCAAGAAGTGGTGTTATAAAAATAAATACAGTGAGATTAGGTTTCAAATCCTGGTCGGATTTACCAATAATGGTTTAACCAAATGATTTTTTAAATCTTCATCCACGCAAATGTGGGTACACTTCCACTAAATTTAAACTTCTTAATCCCTAGCTAATTATCGTAGTTAGTACATATACGTATAGCATAAACAGGTCGTAAGACGTGGTGCTAAAAAAAAATTGTTATATATATCAGTTAATGTAAAGGTCGCTACACCATACTTTAAATCAAAATAAGATAAGTTTTAATAGGGTCTTCAGAAAAATAAGTTAGTTCCGAGTAAAATTTTTTGAATAAAGGTGGCCATAAATAAACAACATACTTCCATCAAAATTATTAGTCGGAATTACCTACTCATAATGCATAAGACGAAGATAAATAGATATTTTAGCTTATTCTATTTAATCAATACATTTTAAAATACTCTGTAGTGATGGTTTTGTCTGATACCCTAGTGCACCCAGACAAAATTTGATCTTTGATCACTCCATTGATGGTCACCTTTAGGAATGCGAGCCTAGCGACCTGGACCACTATGTCACCAGTGATCGTAACGTAAAAAAATATGACATTTAGTGACACATTCTAATGAATCAATGTAATACCTTTTTACCTTCTCACTATCTTAAAGGTAGAGAAAGTATTGTGATCTGCAAAAAAAAAAAATTTGAACTCGAGATTTTGATGAATGTCGACGTTTCACGACCCCCCGAATCCGAAAAAGTGTTTTTTTTTATTGCTGTATGTCTGTACGTATATACATCGTAGTAGACCCTAAACTATTTCAAAAATCGGGCTAAAACTTGGTATCTAAGGTTTTCATAAAGTTGCCCTGACAAGTTTTTGTAACTGCATATCTGACACTAAAATTAAGGGTAATTTCCTCTGGGGTAAAAAGAAAAAAAAAATCGATATCATTATTGGCTCTACCAATTTTGATTAAATTTCATTTCCAAACATTGATCAATATTACAAACAAAACGGTTACTTTCAATTTTTAGTCAAAATGACTAAGTGTTCCGGTGTGATACGTAAATTATATATATATTTTTTATCATAACTCTGTAACGCTTTGAGATATAAGATTACATATCATTGCAAATGTGTAGGTATATGTAAAATAAAGATCTTTCATTTGAAACATGTTTTTATAAAATCAATTACGAGATTTTGATTGATGTCTACGTTTCACAACCCCCTGAACCCTAAAAAATGGTTTCTGCAATGCTATCTGCCTGTGATTCTATCTAATATTAAAGTTAAAAGTTGTTTATTTAAGGAAGAATAGCGAAAAGAATCTAGCTTCGATTTCGGCTTTAACGATTTTGATGAAAATTCGTATTTAGGCGTTGATTAATACCATAAATAAAATGGCTATTTTCATTTTCACATGAAAATGACTCTTATGGTACTTTACATAAGCGGAAAATTCCATACCTCTGCAACTATTTTAGATACTAAATAACTTATATTGCAAAATTGTAGTACTTTTAAAAATACTTTTTTTAAATATATCTTTATAAAACAAATAGTTTCTGAGATATTGGCAAATATATTAATACAATGTTGTGAGCTTTAGTTACACAGAGATAATGCTTAGGTTTTAACGTAATAATTACCTTATGCCATAGAGTGAGCAAATAATTAAGTCTCTAAGAAAAGTTTATATTATTTTCCTTTAACCTTTTAGGGGAAATATTTGTACAACTATGATCTATCTCTATCATTTTAGACTCGATAGTGAATATGTATACCCTTTTTATTGGTCAAAATTTATAAATGAGGAATTTAATGAAAATGTGATAGCCATAGGACTTGCAAACTCCAATAAAATGCCGAGAATTTTAACTTGAGGTCAAAATTTAAATACGAAGTATTGACCCTTGTGGACACAGTATCGATCTTTTTTTTTTTTGTTCAAAATATACAAATGAGGACTTTAACTATTTAAAAATATAATTGTTATATTTAAAAACGGGAGTAAAAAAATTCCTACGTAAGTATAACGCAATTTTTGCTCAGGTTTGCTAGTGTATATTATTTCTTTCACATATATAACAAGTTTTGAATAAATATCTCCAATTTTAAGCAATGGAGTGAGAAAGTCTGTGTGAGGTTCTGTGCTATTTTTTTAACTAATAAGATAATTAGTGCATATGAGTGAATAATTAATTTCATAGCTTGCAACCTCATAGCTAATTTGATAGCCTAAACTTCCTGAACTAATGGTCCTGAATCGATTCTTAGCATGCTCGAGATTTATAATATTGTTCAAATTAGGGGCTCCCCCTTTTACAATAATGAAGTGATAGCCGGGAAACCAGAAGTAGTGTGTATTCTAGAGTTAGCTTTTTAAGTAATGTGCTGAAATGATCAGTTAGTTCGGAAAGTGTACGTTAAATACTAACTTATTTTAATCACTGTTCTGTCACACATTCTCCCAAATGCTTGTGTTCGTTTGAGTAGGGAAAGTAAAATATAGAGTTTAAAATGAATTTAGAGGGTCGAGGCATGATAGGGAGGAAGGGAGGGAGGCTTTTGAATTTCAAGTAAGCTATTGAATGAACATCGGATGGGTAGGAGAAGACAACCTAAAGAAATCAGCGTCTCTGAACATGCACGGATACAAAGCTAGGATCTAAGGTAAATATATATTCAGACGATCAATCGTCTCTACTAATTATTATAGCAGCCCATTATAGCTAATCTAACCTTATGCTGACGTGATTAAGGTAAGTTCCATTTAGTCCAGGCCAGTGGTTCTCAAACTGTGGTAAGCATACCCCCAGGGTTACGTGACGTAGCAATGAGTTATATGGATTTTTTTATTATTATCGCATAAACAATTTAGTTAAGATTTTTACAAGAAAACGTGGCTTTTATAAGCTTATTTCTCCTAACCAGCTAACTAGAAGCTAAGATGTATACCAGATTCATTCACGTGATCATTTAATCGTTCTTTTGTAAGGTGTTTGCTGCTACCACGAAGTTAGTTTTCAGAAACTTGTTTGTGTATACATAAAATAAACGTTTTATGAACAATATTAAAACAGTTCAGAATATTTGTTTGGTTATAAATTTGTCCATAAAATACAATTAGTTAAAACTACTTGCCACAAACTTTATTTTAAACAAATATATTATATTTTACTTTTATTTTGAAGACAATTGAATTAATCTTTAATATCATATTTTATGACTACTATATATATATTGTGCATATGGCTGTACTTGAAAATCACTAAGAAATATGACTTGCTCCCCAACCAGATTACGCACAAGGATTCATGATAGTTTCTTGTTATAGCAATCCCCACGATAGCTGGTGAGTCAAGTGGATGTTACCTAGATGTAATGAACTTGATACTCGTGTGTACGTGGTGTAAGACAAGATCCTATAGGAACGAAATGAGTCGTTATAACGACGTAAAACGACGTTGCCTTCTTTGTGAATTATAAGTTATTTTGGACCTAAGTACTCTAAGAACTATCAGACTAAGGTAAGAATATGCCAAGCAGGTCTCGGTGAAGGCTAAGATCGTGGTGGGTGTTTTATAAGTGTAAATCAAACGCAATGCAAGAAATAGCCGCGCACAAGTCGAGGAGGTCACCCTTGCCGTCACCATCGATGCTCATTGCTATGTCGATGACCATACAAACTATTTTGTTTTTACCATCACTTTATTGAGCGATGGTGGAGGTTTCCTTGGATGTGATTGGTTGAGCTGGATCACGTGTCCTGAAAGCAGAATTCGTCTTGGTGGTCTCCATTCAAAACAGTAGGTATTCCTTTGCGTGATTTGTTGATGTGTGATTTACACACTGCAAATATACTTTTTTGGACCCTCTCTCTCATATATTCAAAAAGTCATGGATGAAGTGTAATTTTCTTAAAAGTACTATATGTAAATTTTCCTTTTAGTACTTCATCCATGGAAAATCACTCGTTTTCAGAAATAATGTCAGTGCAATGCGCTTCAAAACTTTTTTTTCTTTAAAAGACCAACTCCGGAGTATTATAAGGATTATATGACACGCTGACTCCCTCTATCCAATAGGAATCCAGCCTGCACAATATCCGGTTGCCAGGAGGTTATCCATTAGTTAGATTTAACACTAGTGACAAGGGGTCCAAGAGGCAAGGGGTATGTCATATATAAGCAGCTTGTGCGTATGAATCCACAGAGTAATATTGTAATATAACATTGCCAGTAATTCAAATCCACCCAGTTCCAATACATAGAGAATCAATAGAGCAGTAATTTAAATAATGTATACACACAGAGTAATATGTCGGTAATAGAGTAAATGGTAATAACAGAGTACATGGTGTAAAACTGTATCATTTCATACTATAACTTCATACCGAAGGTGAAGTTAAATAAATCGTGTGCAACATTCAAAGTCTTATTCATTTCATAAGGAATAAAAATCAGAAATCCACGTGCAAGTACGCAGTAAAGCATGTACGCGTCATTATCGTAAAACCTCATTATCATTATAATTAGTACTCGATCACGGGGAAAACATCTCAATATAATCCCGTATCATATTAACTGGCTCCCAATTGCAGGGAATATAAAACCGAATCATCATAACACAGCACATCGTGATTTCTAATGTTCGCAGTGAAAGAAGAGTTAATAAATTCATCATCTATATTATCACTACTTTCACAATTCATAACATGATACTCAACGTAAAAAGTATTAGTGTTCATTAATGTGTGTCAGTAGGGGTGGAACCTTATATGTGTATAGATGGAGGAGGAGGGTCAAGCAAAAAAATAAAGTTTTTTGGAGGGGCTTGCTTTCCATCCTCCACGCGTCGTGATAAATGACTTCGCGAATGATGACATTTTCTGGATTCACAGCCTCCAGCTTAGAGCGTGGTACGATGTTTTATGTATCTCTAACAGAATTTAAAAGATTGACTGAATACTAATCTTGTAATTTCTTGATTAATTTCTTGAGAACTTCTCAAAATCACACGCATGTGTAAGCCTTACTACGCAAAGCTTCTATGAAAATTATACATGTTTGCGAGAAGATTACTGTAACTTTTTTTTATATCTCGGCTATTAATATATTTACACTATGAGGGTAAGAATATGGATGGTAGAATTTAGAGCGAACGTATTATTATTATTTGCATGGGAGGTTAGTGAGGGGTTGAAATGAGTGGGGGGAGAGACTAGGAAACATTTAAGGGACACGTCATCATACAATAATTTAACTCCGGCCTCCTCAACTACAGCCAATTAGACAAATCTCTCCTTACACTCGGTCCCAATTCTTCTCTAGACGATATATGGGGTGAGAATAGGAAGGAGGGTTTTGCGAAAGGAGAAGGTATGATAGATGTAAGTCTTTTGGCATTTACCAATACACGTTTGACCTTTATTGTTTGTTCGAAAGATATAACATCACGTGTGTTTCAAGATTCCTCTAAAGTAAAGGTTCCTAAACTTTTTTAATGGCTTACCATCCCAACAATTTCCGTAATTTGGAGTACCATCAATAAAGTGCTGAATATTTAATATTTAGGGACATTTTTAATGGTGCCCAGGAATATAATAACGCAGAGTGCGTGACTGCACTGTCTACCTGAGCTAGAATCAATGTTGCCACTACTCCAATCACTGTTTAAATATGTTTTACTTTTGGTAGGACTCGTTCGTAATATAATTATAAGAAATGATCAGGTCCTATCTTTTTTATGAGATTAATTTGCTTGTTTTGCTACGTTTCCCATGGCGTACCCCTGTATGTAGGCTAAAACTGTTGATACGCGTACCAAAGTTTGAGAACCTCTAACATAAATTACCCCTACTTGGTGAAATAAATAAAATCAAAAATTACAAAGTTACGTCATCAAAATTAAGATGTGTTAATAGATACCAAGCCAAAAGTATTTTGTTGTCTTTTTGGAAAAAGTTTAGTGGACTATACATTACGTAATGAGTTAAGGGACAGCAATAAATGAAAGGTGATTTATATACATCCATTCTTGGATCTTGGATGTATAATATTATTATTAGTACCACGTCATACTACCCGTTTGGGTTATACGCATAGGATGCATAAATTACGTTACTTTTTTTAAAGTATAAAACATCCAAATTGCTATAAGAAACATTGATTTATAATTTGGGGATATTATTTTGAAAATTCTATAAATAAAAAGACTGCCATAAAAAATATAAGTACTTATTTTCGTTACTACCAGTATTTACAATCAGCTAATATCAACTATCTGAAACAACAAATAAGTTTAATTTCAGTGAAACGTGCCTAGAGAAAGGAAAGGATTTTTTTTTTCACATTGGGTTACTATCAATTCCTGTTCAAATTATATTCACTTTGGCTACTCTAATAAAATATACATGAGAATATTAAAATTTAGAGAATATGAACCTACATTTGCGTGAAGGAAAGTGAGAAGCCATTTAGGAAGTATTCCTCCCAGTACACTCTGATAGTATTCGAACTTCAACCCTCCCATAACCAACAAAACCAATTACATGCGCTTGAGATTTAATCCACGTTCTATTCGACGTGGATAGCAACCCTTCATACTTTTTTTTAACGCTCTAACCAAATAATATGTTTTTTTTTTAAATTCATACTTAACTAGGTTGAAGCTACGGTACTTTGGTAAAAAAAAAATGAGGATTAAATTCTTCCCGTACCCGTATACAACTAATGAAATTCCATTCATCGTCATCACATCTTTTTCGAATAGATTTTGTTCGTTATATGTTTCTCGTCTAAATGCATCACAGGTAATCTTCTAGTTCATGTTTGCTGACCAAACAACTATTTGATTCCATTTTATTTGTTCGATGCAACATTAATGCTCGCAAACACAAATATCTAGCACAGCGCTTACAACGAGGATGTCCGAAATTATAGCTCACCTCGCCGCTGGCGCACGGGAAATTTCATTCATAGGATAATCCCCGTTCAATAAACCAGATTAATCATTTCTCCATCCTTTTTTTATACCTCTTTTTAAAAAAACTTTACGCTTTAGAAGGGTTTCTTTTCAATATAATCTAATTCTAATCAATTTATTCAACTTTATTCTCAACCAGTTCAATGACTCATTCATGTAACCACGTTCAAAAGATAAAGGAAGAAAATATACAAACACGAATGCCCACTCTGTTGAAATTAAATACATACCTTATAAAGTAGTAAAAATGCATGGGGCATGAACAAATGATTTGGGGAATCTCATCACCAGATATTTATAGTACTAGTAGGTGTAGGTGTAGGTGTAGGCTGAATATCTCCAGTCAGATTATTATGTTTTATGAACTTCACAATATAAATTAATTAATATTTGGTTTGGATTATGTACCATTCTAGATTATAACTCAACTACTGTATATGTTGTGGAATAAAAACTAAATATGTAACTCAGTCCGGGAACTTGGATTATTTACATGAATATTCTAAAACATGTTTAGGGTTTATTTGTCGCATTTTATAAAAATAAATAACATTGAAATCAAAACAAAAAGTTCTTAAATAATCCTTAAAGTAGTCTTATATTTTCACAATTATATTTTTGATCTTGAAACAGTTTTTTTAACTATTTTTTCTTTAAATCAGATAAAAACTTACGCTATTTGGCATGTAGGTGGTGGGTAGTTGATTGAGAAAGTTCATGGAAGCACATGTCTATTTTAATAAGAATATTGAAAAAGATTAATTTGAAATTCAAGTCAATGGTGTCCAGGCAAATATAGTAAATAGAGTGTTTAATATCATCAGTGGAAGAGAGGAAGTACTTACTATCAGTAGATAAACAAGAGTCCTCGTTGGTTGAAATTATAATTTTATTCCCTTCTTTTTTAGTTTGAACATCAGTGTCAATGTCTTTTAGATTTAGGCATGCTCAGGTAAGTCAAGTTAATATAAATTCCGCCTCGTAAAACAACTTCTAGTTAACCCTATGGGCAACGTTCTTAAGAATAGTGAAATTTCATGCGTCCAAGGTCATATTTTACTAATGAACGTATATCAAATGCTCTTCCTTTAAATAGTGAATGAAGTATGACACCAGTTACAGAACTATCTGGGAAAGAGGGGTAAGATAATGTGTGCTGAGCCACAGGACCCAGGGTCGATTTCCATGTATATCTATAATTCTCCAGCAAATTTTAATTTTATGTAATCACTGAGAGCTACAACGTACTTAGATAAAGGGACTTATTTCAATGTAATAGTATGGCCTATACAAAATGAGTGTCTTTTCACTACCTTAGAGTTTTAAATTATATTATTTGGGGACAAGCTAGTGTTATGATTCTCATAATCCTGATCTGTGGCTAAAAGGGGTTATAAATCCAGTCGAGTTTACTGAGGGTGCTCTTTCCTAATGTTTTTCCACTCATCCTCTAAACAACTGTGGGTATACTTGCTTTAAATTCAACTTTTTTCATCCTTACCACATTAGCTTAATTGATAGGCCTACGTATGCGTACAGTACAAATGTGTAGTAATACGCAGTGCTAAAAATAGGATGTTTGTATTTTTTTCTCGGTTTTCTTCTGTGACTATTCTAACTATTCACAGTAATACTTTACACAAATATGTAGAGGGAAACGATTGAAGTAAAAACTACTTGTCCCGAGATGGATTTGAACTCCAACCTCTCCTTTAACATTAAGTCAATCAAAATAATACTGAAAATTCTTCCCTCGTGCCCACTTGCATGAATCTAGAAAAATAAAAATGGCTTCAATATCATAACAAAGCGTGTTCTTTTATCAGTGGAGAAACGCAAAAGAAAAAAAGGGAAACATTTGGAATTTCTCGGTTTCCAACCCCAAAGCCAGTGAAAAATAAACACATCTACCCCCTGTTGTCTACGGCTAGCCCCACCATTACTATCTGCGATGGGAGATCTCTTTGCCGCCACCCCGTGTCTTTATGCATTCACACACACTCGAGGTAACAGGCACGCACTTTCAATACTCAACTTAGAGAAACAACCACAAATAAAGGGCCTCTAGAAGCTATTTGGAGTTTGTCCATCCCTGGAAATTTTTTGAAAGTTTTATGTTCCTTTAACTATTTGGAGTGGTCCTCACCTTTAATTCCCGAGAGACGGGAAAATTCAATCACTTTTCTCAGGTCCCCCCCCCATCCCCGATGCATAAAATTAATTCATGGCTCTCAATTTTCATGCCGTTACCGATCAATGGACACCCTGATGACGTTTAATTGTTCAGTCCAAAAATGGCAAAGGCTGACTACCGATTTTCCTAAGGGATTTAAAAACAAAAAATTACCAGAATCAAGTAGGATAAATCATAAATGTCCTAAAGAAAATAAAAAAGATACAGATCAGATCAAATATAAGATTCATATAAACCAACTCAATCGTTAATAATTAATGTAAGATAGGTACATTAAAACATACTTGATTTTATTTATTGTTAATATCAAATTTAAACATTCGATATTCAATCATTACCTATTTTAAATTATTTAAATTGTTTGACTCCCATACACAAAGCTAATACCAATTATTTTATTTGAGTGACGAATATAATATATTTAATTTTATTTATGTAAATTATTATTACTATTTATGTATATTAATTAAATGTTATTTTATGTCAATTTAAATAAATTAAATGTGTGGATAATCTAAATACAGTAAGCTCTCGATTATCCGCGGAAGGATTATTCGCTTAGCAGGTTAACCACGCTATCGCCAACAGCAAAGGATACGTTTTGAAAAACGCTTCGTTGATGGATAATACAGTGCTACCGATTGTTGTATTAAGTAAATCACTAAGGAAGCGACAACGACCAGAGAGGTAGAAAGTTTAAGCAAGGTGGACTGCACTGGAATTAACTCATAACCTGCTTAATTATTATCTGCAACAGGATTACGACACGCTCTTATCTCACAAGCTGATGTTTTGGAGAAAAAAATAATAGGATAATGAAAAAGGAAGCATCTACAATGAAGAATAAGAAGAAGAGGAGAACAAAAAGAGATGTGTTCATTTTGTGAAAACTGTACATTGATTTAAAGTGTGTTTTTAAAATACCTTAGTAAGTTAACTACAATTATATGTTCACAAATCCAATCACAATAGGTGAGTACTAGTTTGTATTGAATGTGCTACAATCTCTTGTTTTATTAAACATGCGGATTATCCGTGGTTTTGAGTTATCCGCGGCACTCGTCCCCTTCATTACCGCGGATGATTGGGAGTTAATTGTATAGGCCTATATGTTTGTTTTTTAAGTATAATTGATAATGTCACCCGCAGAGAGAAATGCAAACAATATTGATACAGTTACAAAATCATATCAATATAATGTTTTATTTTTAGAGAGCCCAGTGTTTACTCTAAGAAAACATCTCCGTGAGTTAAGGCTGTATTTCGTGTCCACCACGCGGCGCAGCACCAGTCACCAGTTTGCCTGTGCTGTAACAAACCACTCAAGTGATGTTTTCTAAGCCAACACGCTTCCAACATCTTCCTTACCGAACCCTTCTGCAACAGCAGCAAGAGTGGCGGTGCTTTCAATACCTCCTCACACTTACACACACTCTGCCAGCCACTTTCCCTCCTGCACTATTTCACACATCATTCTCTATTATTTCAGATAACATACTTCCTTGTATTTTAATATTTACTCAAATAATAATAAATACTAACATAATATTTTGAATATTAGTGGCAACCCACCCGTGCTGTTTGTGTAAGGGCTTATCTCAGACTCGAAATGGGAAGGATTTTTTTATGTGTCTTGGCAATCTAATTTGATTTTGTGTTATTTTACGTATGGGAAAGTATGGGCTCAGAGATATTGTTCAAGTATAAAAGTAAATTTGATAATTTTGTGAATAAAAATTGGATACTTGTTTTCTTCTTTGCGTCCAGGCTATTAGCATGTTTACACTAATAGACTTATTACAATAAAGTTGAAATTTTATAATAAATGTAGCGCCACTTTCAAGATAAAGGGATAGAAAAGGGGCGTGGGGGCATTTTAGGAAAACATACCTCAGTACACAAGAAGAGAATTTCACCCCAACAATAATGGGTCAGCTATAAATTGAAATGGTCGTTGTGCAAGCTTAAAAATGTCATGTAACTTATTTAATTGGATTAAAATCTAAGACGTAAGATACAATACCTCAACAATTGAAAAAGGGCCTTTGTGTCTCTAAAAACTGCCAAATTGTAGACAAAAAAATACGGTTCAAAAAGGTTCAGTAACATCTCAATGCCTTATAGGCTAACCACAGTGCTAATAAAAACACCTTTCAATACTTATTATTGTCGCCATGTTTAAAGGATAAATTATGCTAGTTTCCAAATAGTAGGAAAAAATTCTGTCAAAAATATTAGGTGCTAAATATATACTCTTCCACAGAGATTTTTTTTTTGTGATATAGTTATTTTTTACATGACACACACACTATCTATAAGCTCAAAGTTCAATGACAAATATGTTAGTCTCGTCTTGTTTGGTTTTCCAGTGACGTGGAGGTTAGTGTTTGAATATTGGTTAGGAGTAATGAGGTGGTTATTCCTCAAATTTCTTACTACTCTCTCTGTGCGTAGATGAACCTACATTTTCTCTTAGTTACTTCCTCCCCAATCGTGGCCCATTATTGATTAACTCAGCTGATAGACAGGAAGGATAGTATGACGTGACGCATACTGTGGCTACAACCCTTTTATTTGTAATATATTTATTGTAGAGTTGATGATTTCAAGAAGCTACAAACTCGATCCTAGAGGCTAAAAGTAGAACTAAACTGAAGGCATCTACTCCTTCAAAATAATTGCTCTAATTATTATTATTATTATTATTATTAGCACCGCATCTTACTACCCGTTCCGGTTACACGCACTTACGCTAATGTGTAATGGTAGGGTGATTGTGAGATGAAATGGAGGATCTACAGTTTAACGTGGAATCCAAAACCACGGTGGAGGCCTGGCATTCTCCACATTCACAAGCTGTGATTAATACACGTATTGTCAGAGGTGGAGGAAGGGTTTGGTAATCATATAAATCTGTGCCGGGACCGATGATTGAACCCCGGACCCCCAGCACAGAAATCCGACACAATTGCTATAAACATTTTGTGACATTTTGGGATACTAAGTGGCTCAAGCCTCTACCATAGTATGACTATAAATATCCCTTGTGAAGATCTATTTATTCTGTTTTGAGTCATCCCGTACATCCTACCTCCCCTATCCCTCTCCCCAGTCAGTGAAATGTATGACAGTAGATTGAAGTCGTGAGATAACTTCCTCACAAGCTTGTCAAGAGTCATCACACGCAGGCGACGCTACTTTACTTCTCCTTCTACAAGTGCGTTGAAAGCTTCAAACAAGGAAACATTTCTCTGGGTGGGAATGTAAAACTAAGACTGGAACGTTTTCAGTTGTTTACATATTCAGCTTCCCTCCTTCCCCCTCAACCAAAACCAAGTTTTGAAGACAATTCAAACTCGAGTGCGCGCGGGAGAAAGCTTCCTCGTTTCGCACACTAACTTCTTTATAAAGTAAAGGTTGAAAGTGGAAGTTTTTTTGGTTGTTTGTGTCTGTGTGAGGATTGAGAGGGGCGAGAGGGTATTAGGAACCATGAGTACATACGTAACAAGATTAGAAGTATATATCTTCAAAGTTAGGTGCTAAGAATCACCCATCGGTTTCAAAACACTTTCGTCAAAAAAATAAAATTGTAAGGAACAATATCATAAGCATTCTCATATTGTGCATTAAAGCTTGGAAGAAAATGTTCCAAAATAATTTTTCAGTAAAATGGCCTTAAGTGAGTGTTCCTAATAAAAACCAACCCATCAACCAGTTAATCACAATAAACCATCCTTATATACAAATTTTAAACCAAATTGTTCAAATATTTAAAAAAAAATCTAAATTAAGTTAGGTATTTGTAAGCTAGATTCCCTGGAATTTCCTATAATTTTTCGTAAGTAAATGACTATTAAGTAAGGTTATTTTAGAAAAATAAACAAAGACCATAATTTATTTTGTAAAGTATTTCCCCGAAACCAATTTTAACTGAAAGGTTAGAGCTATTAAAAAAAAAATCAAATCTACAAAAATTAGTCGTTAGTAAGCTTCTATAAACTAATGTTACTTTAGAAAATTAAAAAAAAAGCCAATCATCAATAATTTACCCTCAAACGAATTTTTCCCCTCCTCCTACCTCATCCAAAATAAACAAGTTGTACAGTTATAGTTGACATGCCAAGTTCTCCCCAGATATACATTTTAAACAATATCGTTTCATTTCCCAAATATCTACAATTTTTGTAATAGGTATCTCATCTGTAAACTACCCTTTAAAGAATCTTTACCATTATTCAAAGTATACAGTTTTATTTGGGGTTTCCTAGATAATTATTTTACACACACAAACAATTGTAATTCACAAGACTCACTTAACTATAAATTAAAATCAATTTGAGGTCTGGGTAAAAATAATTATTATTTTGTCCTATACATCAAGTGTGAACAAAATTCATCAAATCGTTATTTTGGGTTCATAGGCCTATACATATACAACGTTATGATTCATAATAATATGTAGGTAAAGATTACAATACGTATTTCTATTTATAATAAATAGTGAAAAAGGAAAGTATTAATTAGGAATTAATTTTACTCTTCATAATGATATAGTGTTTTGGAGATGTTTGTTAAAATCATTTCTTTATAAGTTTTACAGATAAACTATATATCCGTGTGTACAGTTTCAAAGGTGCCATAGTCTAAACCCAACTTCTTATTTAAATAATTCCAGAACTTCGCGTATGGTATGTAAACATTTTCAGTATTTTATCCCGATTTAAAAAAAATATATAACTCAGACATTGTTATCGTTAGGATTATATTTCTTATTGTTTTCACTCCTGAAGTGTTCGAAAAAACCAACCTTTTTTTTAAATAATTTTCAAATAACTTTTTAGTGTGACGATACAAAAAAGCTATTATATTTACTAAAATTGCTTACCTTAAAAAATCTTTTTAAAAAAAGGAATGTAATTTAGTCTTTTACCTTGCACCAACTTAAAAGCATATATTTTGGTAGCAAATTCCCAAAACTTTCGGCAGTGTGTAGCCCTTCATAATACTTATATCGGTGTTTTTTGAAGGCTCACAGGTTCTGAGTTTGTAGACCGATAAAATTATGTAAAATTATTTTATTAACGTGGTCCTTTAAATATAATCTTGATTCAAGGTTAAAATTTCAAGAAACAATGTACGATTTTCCCAATTTCCCTTTTGAATTTACTTTGTTAATGGCACTACCCTAGTAGTTTGTGTGGGTTTTTCAAATAAAAAAATTGGTACTGTTTATCATTAATATCCAAACCACTGCCTAATAGGATAATTTGTGTATTTTGTCAAGAGGACGGAGAAAAAAAACTATGTCCACGCGATAAAAGCGCCAAGGTGATTTCTGAAATGCTACATCCTTCGGAGATGACTGCCTCGATGATTCACCTAACTGACCCTGATCATAAATTTGCTAGCGTGAAAGATGTCAAGAAATATACGTTAGTAAAGAAATTTATAAAATATATTTTTTTATTTATATAAAACGAGGGTAGTGAGGAAGCTTCCTATCAGACCTTGGAATACAACAATTCTGTGATCGGCCCATAAAACTTTCAAAGCTAGACGACATAGTTTAATACTGAAAATTGAAAAATGAAACCTGGACACGGGAATCGAGCCCGGGAACTTTGGCTTAGTACGCCACTGCTCTAACCACTAGGCTATCCAGGATTCATCGCGTGCCTAGGGGCATTCTTCGCTCATATTTTAAGGCAGAGAGTCTATGATGGTCTTAGGGAAATCGTCAGCTACAAATGTGTGATTTCTAATATTACGAGCTATCAGATAACCCAGCCATCTGCGACTCGAATGTTGGATTATGCGCCACATGTACAGTTATTATTATAATTATTTGGGATGCATCTTATTAAGAAACAAATAGCCGAAGCTATTATGTATGCACGAGACTAGTCCTGGATAGCTCAGTGGTCAGAACAGTGTCATACTAAGCCAAAGGTCCCGGCTTCGATTCCAGTGTCTAGGTGTCATTTTTCAATTTTCAGTATATATCTGTGGGAGTGATCCCTCACTAAATGCATACATAATTGCTTCGGCTGTTTGATTCTTGACATATTTTAAGCCAGAGTATGTGAAATTATGATTGAAGAATGACGTTGAGCACGGGTAAGATCCTGGCTATGTCAGTGGGAGAACTTTGAAACACCAATTCAAAGGTTCCTGGTTCGATTTTTATGTATAGGTGTAATTTTCAACTAAAATATTATTAAGACTGGTATTTATGTTAATAGCTCAATATTATTAAATATACTTTTAATAATGCATCCATTGCTTCTGTGAGTAAATGATTTTAAAATGTGACGTCTGGAAATTTTATTTTCTACATCCAGTATTACTTATCGTACGACAATCCTATATACTAGTGAGCTTTCGAGGAATAATCCCACGCTCAAGGTCAGTCATCAGTCATACAGTAGCCCCATGGCTTCTTTCAAATTATGTATTCCTACGCCGAACCATATGCTCTGCAAAAACAT
Source organism: Timema poppense (assembly GCA_902141375.1). Lineage (NCBI taxonomy): Eukaryota > Metazoa > Arthropoda > Insecta > Phasmatodea > Timematidae > Timema > Timema poppense. The sequence goes on from CABFOV010003105.1 coordinate 44,287, forward strand.
GTGTTTAGCAGCTGTCACTTCTGACAGTCAAAATTTAGGTTATGTACCTAAATGTTGACTGTCAGAAGTCAGCTGTGAGCTGTCAGTCAGCACCAAAGAAGCCATGGGGCTACTGTAGCTTAGGTCAGATTCTGTTAAACTATGAGTAAGGAATGACGGCGATATTTGTATAGCTCAGTGGTAGACAACTGCCAATTATAGCCAAATATCCAGATCTCGATTCCCATGTGTAAGTGATATTTTCCAGCGATGTTAAATTTATTTGAAAGATGTAACGCGGTACATGCTCTGTATCTGTGTCAAAGATAGCTTCTTATTTATTGTAGACTGATACACTGACTTTAGTGACACATTTGTATTCAACCACCAAGCGCTCTAGTCGTTACGTGAGCTCGAAAAAGAAAACTGGAGTCATGGTTATCGCTTCATTGTAATGTAACATTACGTGGTATAATGTTACAACTGGACCCCACCCAATACTAACGTAAATAGATGTATCGCATCAAAGCATACTACCTGCTCCAATATAAGTTCAACTCCATTAGGATCCCTACAATAGTATGTTTCTCTGTTGTAGCTCTTGTAGGCTAAGAAGACATAATAAAAACGAGGCGGCACAATATATTTCATTACTCGATCCAATTCTAAGTATTAATTTGTTCATATACTTACAATACTAATCTGCTCACAATAGAATCCTGCAAGGCAGGCCGGCACCTGGAATCCTATACTGGCGAGTGGGTCAAGGGAGATCCAGGGGGTCAACAAGCGTCCCGGCACTCCGACTGTATTAGCGTGAAATGAGCCAAGAACTATCAACTTCAACTAGACGACAATTATGTTTCCGACCTCTTACGGATGCTAGAGGAACCTCCTTCAAAACATCGGGTGATTGGAGATATTCACGGATATTCCGATGGAGCGAGTGGAATCAACAATGGTCTACGTGACCGTTTCAAGGCATCATTGACGTCATCATGCGTGTTTATTTTGTGTACTCCCACCTTCCTTTCCAGAACAACGAAATCGCTATATAATGACTGTGCAATCTTGCCATACTTGACTATTCTACGATCAACGATCGACGACAGACCATTGTCATGGACCTGGACAATGGCTGGAGAAATACTTGTAAAATGTATCAAAATCATCGCTTAGACGAGTGGAGCTATGAACTCTAACTTCTTTATCAACTATAAACCTTTTGCATACAATATTCAGTTTCAAAATCTAACGTATTTTAATCGTCAATTTAATTTAAATACTCTATCTTTAAAATGTCGCCGCTCGGGCGCTGGACTTGTGCTTATGTATTTATTCTCGTAAATATCCTCAGTTACGTGCTGATTAGAAGTTGACATGTTAATATTTAATTGTTTGGAATTGTAGAGTATTCCCGTTTTTTTTTTTAAGTAACTTTTCATATTAGCATATATAGTTAGAATTAAAGTAACGAGATATAACCTTTTGAAACTTGAATTAGTATAACCTTGTAACGTTAATTCCTTTTGAACAACTCAGTTTGTTTGTTTAGTTTGGGAACTGTGTGTTCCATATTCTGTCAGGTCGAGTAGTCCCGTGGGTGATTGGCTTGTGTCTGGTAGTCAATCTCTCACGTTTATGTAAAGTTTGTAATGTATTTCGTCAACATTTACTTTTCTTTAAATTTGAGATATCGTTTTCTGCGCATAACGAAACTTTTTGAACAATATCAAGGTGCCCATTAGGCCCTTATAACTTTTGTAACACATTTAAATAATTATTCTGTAGTTTTGTCTCATATAGACCGATCTATCAATTTTGTGATAGATATCATGTTTCCTTTTTATTTAAATACTTGCACAACTTAATGTCGTAAAGTTGTTTACTTCGAGTATGATTTCCAATAGAACTCATTATGATATAATGAGACCATTTGTTTTCNATTAATTGATGGAACTGTGTGTCCCATATTCTCAGTCAGATCGGATAGTCCCGTGAGAGTTTGGCTTAGGTCTGGTAGTCAAACCCTCACGTTTTGTAAACACTGTTGTGTGGTCGTCAAATTTAAATTACTTTATATTTATGATATCGTTTTCTTTGAATTACGAAACCCTTGGAACCATATCAAGGTGCCTATTAGGCCCTTATAATTTTGTATCACATTTAAATATATACGCTGTGGTATTGTCTCATATAGACTGGTTTATCAATATTATGTTGGATTTCATGTTTCCTTTGGTTAAAACACTTGCGCAACTTTAATGATATAAAATTGTTTGTTTCGAGCATAATTTCCAACTGTATTCATAATGATATAATGAGACCATCTATTTTTATCTGCGCTATTGTCATTTAAATGAATAAACTGCTCATTTGGTTGAATCTATATTTTTTATAATTTCCATTCATCATGTATGTTAAGTTCATCCTCTCCCTATTATTACTTTTTATGGCCGGGTAGTATTAGGACTCAGAGAGGGTGCAACAGTAACCCATTTTAAAATATGTATGGTGTTAAAGTGTTTAGGATTAATTAAAATAGAGCGTACACTCTAAAGGTTAAATAGCTAGGTTGCATTTATTCCATTTAAAAAGGTGACAAACTTTCTGTAAGACATGTTCCCTCTTACTTATCTAACTAAACGCTTTTTAGTAATGATGGTAATTGTATTACTTAGCAAACTAATCTCTTATCTCTTTAATAAGACATATATGACCCAATTACGGTAGTTTATAAAAAATGAATACTGCATACAATCAAAATCTGCTTGCATTCATATCACCATGGTTACGGATTACAGAGTTGAATTTTGTTCATCCCTCTGAGAGAAGTTGAGAACATTGTAGTTAGGTAAAGACGTCTAGTTGACATGAGAACTGGCTCCAGATATCTGTCGGAATGGCAGAACACGCCAACCCTCACAAGTTGACGATGGATATATCCCATACTCCCCCCCCTCCCCCCATCCAAACTCACCCTTTCACACACTCAGACGCATACTGTGCCAGGAGTGTTTTCCCCTATCATAAACAACAACCAGACACGCTGCAGATGCTACTCCGAGATAATATACACACAACCTTTCCTTGGTTAAGTAGAGAGGCTTCCGCTATAGTCGCTACCTCCGCTTCGCTTCAAAACACAGTAAAAATTTCGTAGAAAAGCCCTTCTCTGACATCTAGAAAAAGCTAATTTCCAATATTCACAAATCAATTCAGCAGCTGTCAGTTTTGTTTGTTGATTTAAATACTTATAGAATAATAATAATAATATTATAGTAAAATGATAACTTATTGTTTTAACAAAAACAAGAGGATAATAATATTTTAATAGGCCTTTTATATGAAGACTATACTGTACGTTCTGAGGCATATAATTATAGTATATTATAGTCATGGAGATAACCATAGGATGAACCCGAGGCTCTTTCGCCCAAGGAGTTACTCAAATAAGACTCAAAAATTACGCGAGCAAAACCTAAATTACCAGTATTTCAATAGCGGTCCGCTCAGAGGACTAATATTTGCTGAACGGTTTATGAATCGTCCGTGATTAGTCAGTATGAATTAAAAATGCTACTAGTCACCACGCTACCTCAGTTACAAGCTCATTCATCATGAATGAACGAATTATTGAACATTTAATGTATCACTCAAGGTAGCTTTCTCTCGACATTATTTACAACGTTATAATTTTTTTTAACAGTTTGTTGCAGTCCCTTTGCTGCGACCAATAGTAGATTAATAATAATAATTATTATAATAGTCTGCAGTTTACATTCTATTCTTAGTATAGATGAATCCAAAATTTTCTTTGGTTACATATCGTATATTTGTAATAAATTAGATAATATATTACTAAATTTCATATCTTCCAGAAGCTCGAAGAAAGTGCTTGCATCTAGGTAGTATGAAACTGATTTAAAATCCGCGACATTTGCAAAAAATAAGTAACTACCAGCTACTGACCAGTGACTTCAATCTCTAATCAGTCTAATCATAGTTGAGTAGCTTCGTGGGCGAAACCCCTTCTTTGACAGTTGAACAAACTACTACAACCCAAAAATTCATGAGAAAATCCTAATAAGTTCAAAATTATTTATTTGAGGTCAATAATTATCACAAACTTACAACTTTATTAGTAACTACTGAGCTATGGGTCTCAGGCATTACCGAAAAGTGTATCGTTAGTGAAATTGGGATTTTCCATTTCCTAGTAATGTATTGACAAACTTAGAATGTGTCTGCTCTAGATTTAAGTTAATTTATAGGTCGCATCTTGATATAATCCAGAAAATGGACGCTAAACACTTCAAATAAAATAAAATTATATATAAAGTATATATAAAGTGACAGATAATATCATGATCTGACGTAACAATCATATGAAAGTAGTTTTTGTAACATTTTAGTGTGTAAGATATGTTCTTTCCTACCTAAATAATTAAATCTTACACGATAGCTCTGTTCATTATTCGCACCCCCAGTGATGTGCTCTAAGACTGTGAATATCAACTGCTGCTAAAGGTATGTAGTCACCTATACTTAAGATAGTTGACCTTAGTGGTCATGGAGTAGAGTGCTATCCTCAGGTACCGATGTTCATGGGTTAAAACCCATCCGAGGTCGATTAATTTTTCTTTAGTGATAAGAATCCGTGGCACAACCGTATTTGGAGGTGACGTAAAGCCGTCAGTTTCATGTCGATTGTAGCATATAAAAGAACACTGGAGTGTAAAGTTGGTAAGGCCTTTCTCACTCACTCATATAAATTCAGTGTGGAAGGCAACTGGGAACCACCACACTTTCTTAACCCTCCTGTAAATGGGATTTCTACCAGATAGGACATACAGCACTAACCAGTGAAAGTGATAAGTGTGTGCCCATCGTCGGAAGGACATGATCAAATCAAACCATTCGGGTTGTTGACCTAAAAATATGATACTTAGAAAGATCTGGTTTTTTTTTACAGGACAGTATGTTTTTTGGGGCGATGTCCTGCTTCACTACAGAAAAGAAGGTAGTTTACCCACAAGCACTTGTTTTTTAGTTTAGTACTTCTAAAACCCGCTTCTGTAGCCGCACGGTTTAAGGTGCTAGTCTTGTAGTAGACTTGACTGCCGATGACAAAGAAATCGAGTTTCAAATGTCAGCCAGGTGTACTGAGGATGGTTTGTTTAAAAATATATCCACTCTCCCTCGAAGAAAATGCGGGTGTATTTCTTTCAAAAATAATCCTCATTATCTCTAAAACCAAAAGCGTAATAAGTGCATAAGCATATAGCCCGAACGTATAATAAAATGCAGTGCTAAAAAATATATATAAAAAAATTAAAGTTTTTCTGAGAGTAACTTACTTCTTTATGAGTTAAACAAAACTAAAATTCGAACTAAGCCATGCTAGTGTAAGGAACTTCACACTTGTACATTACTTTATTTTTAGAGAAGTTATATTTACATGCTATATTTGCCAAAATCAGGATGTTAGTAAGAAAAGTAACCTCTCAGAAAGAAATGGCTATCAAAACCAGTGTGTACCTACATTTTAATCTTTTGTTACATACGTTCTTCAAAATAGTTTTCTTGATATTACCTATTATTAATTTGTTCCTGGAATTGTTTTGCTTTTAATGATATACAATAATGGGATTTTTGTAGCGGAGTATTAGTTTGAAGAAATTAGCAACCAACATCCTAAGTTTATCTATAATCAAAAATGGATTTCTAAAAGAAGTTAAAAACTAAATTTATTTGTGTGCCTATGCAGAGTGTTTACTAACATAAAATATTTGTCCCTTGAAATTTACGATGAAATTAAAGATTCTTGTAGGTAATATATGACTTGAAGTAATTCATAGTTACCTTGAATTAACAATTATAAGTGATTGCTAATCAATCGTCTTTGTGTTTCAGCTACAATTTTTCCTTTCTCCCTCTATTATTTTTTTATGTCTACTCTACTTCTCCCCCCTCTTTTTTTTGTAACATATACCTAACATGTTTAGTATATTTGTTTTTATTGCTTTTTCTAAACTAAATACGATCACCTTTACTCTATGTTGGTTCCTCTATGTTTGTATTGATCAATAAGTCTAGGTATGGCGATCATGTTACACAATATTGTTTTTAACAGAATATAACAACAATTTAAAACCCCTAAATTTACTATTTTGTTAGGTCCTATCCTCATTGGATGCACTTTGGATGGTTTCTCCACTATGTGTATGGTTATATATATATCCCGTTCTCTGCATCTCACGACCCATATGGGATATCATAATATTAACACTAATAGCGTGATATTGGTGGAGGTAGAATGCAGAGGAGTTGTACCCGCATTTGTGTGAAGGGAGGTTATAGAACCATTTAGGAAAACAACACCACAATACATCAAGCTAAGGTTCAAAACGCCACCTCCCATTTCCCTTTAAATTAGACAAGACGAGACAGACGCCTTTGTCTACATGTCCATTGATGCGGGTAGTTTATTATTAATAATAATAATAGCTCGATTAACCCAATTGGAACCGTTATCACGATAGATAGTAAGCACACCCTATTTTTTGGTATCATGATATAAATACTATCAAGGTGTACAATATGATTGAGGTGCCTATTTCCAAAAGGTCTCTTGTCCACTTTTCATGTTTTTCGGCAAATCACGAAAAACGTTTGAATACATTAATATTGTCGATCTCTTGTAAAGATTTTTTTTTTATCTATTCATAATGTTACCAAGAGTCTTAGAATCGGTTATTTTCTCTCTATTACTTACCGTTTTTTAATTATTAATTATATAAGTTTGGACAAGAGTCGTTTTGGAACAAAAGAGAGGACAAGAGTCGTTTTGGAAAAAATAACATTGGACGAGAGACAGTTTGGTTACAAGGTGAAGGATATAGTTTGTTTAATTGCATAAAAATATTTACAGAAACATTACTAAACAAACATTTTGATTTAAATTACATCAAAATAAAAACAAAATTTTAAATTAAATTACCACATAACTCAGATCAGAAATGTTTATGTCCAAAGTTAATATTTATAGCATAAAAAACAATTAAAAATTATAGAAAAAGTTTTTGAGTTTTAATTAATTTTACAATCTTAAAATGACAAATTTAAAAATATAATAGAAACTCATTATTAAAGCACCTTTAATCCTAAAAGTCTTCTATATCTTCCATAATGCCCCCTTCAAGTTCATCTTCCGATTGGTCTTCTGTTGTTTCTCTCCGCTGAATAATTTCACGATAGAACTTGAGATCTGCCATCATCTCCCATTCTTCACCGAAATGCAATGTTAACAGTTTCTTTACATCCGCAATCTTTTGGGGTTTTATCGGGACACCAGGCTCAATAAGTGGTAAATTGAAGTCTGTTTCTTGCAATTTAGGTTTCAAAACCTTCCTTGGTACACCAGTGTTAGTATAATAAAATGGTTCACCCTGAACTAGAATTGAAGCCGTTGGAGTCTGTCCTCTGGAGATTAAAAATCTTTTGGTAGAAGAAAACTTAAAGTGCCACTGCTGTGGCTTTTTCAAATTCTCTTGAGACACTTTCTTCCAATCATAGATGGGACAGTCTTGACCCAATTTCAGAACTGTTCCATGTTTTTCAAAAACTTCCAAGTACTCTTCTGGTTTCACTATTGTGTCGTGGCCTTTAAGGTCTAGTTCAATCCTCCCAAAAACACGGTCGGGAGGAATGTAAGAGTGACCCGGTACTGGGAAAAAAAGGTGAATTTCCTTTACATGAGACGGTGCCAACTTGGCCAGCCAATAAATCAGCATGCAAATCATTGTTGAATTCTTGTTCTGCCCTCCGCACCCATCGGCAAAGAGCCTAACAGTAGAAATACCTGTATAGGTTGTGTTCTGCAAGCGATGAAATACCGCTGATGCAATTTGTGCAGAGCCTTTTGCAGCATCGCCTTCTGTCCAGGTGTAGATGAAAACTTTCTCCTTGGGTTGTTTATCTGTGGAGGTCCCTTCACAGATGGTGAAGTTGTAAATATTAAATTGTCTGCAATAGTAGGCAGCTTGATCTGGAATTCGTGGCAAAACTTGGTTCTTCTGACAATCAAACGTAAGCGTAATCTCCCCCTCATTCTTCTGTCTTAATAAGGAAAAGTATGCCTCACTTCTCTTCTTGTGCAATATGAAATCTGTTTCACAAGTCTTGTCACCTGCTTTCAATTTTAACTCAAATTGTATACACTTGGAACACTTATCAACAGCTGGGGACCCAAAGCTTAGGTTATACTCTATGGTAAAAATGTGGAAGAAGTAAGAATAGGGCACTTTAAGATCTTTTTCTGCATTATTATTGTACATTCGATGAAGCTTTGCTATTGATAGATAGCTAGGTAAATACTGTCTCATAGCATTTGCAGCCCTGCAGTAATGTTTCTCTAAAGGAACAAGATTCTCTATGAAAGACTTAACAGCCCCCCTTTTATCTACAAATAGGTGGGATTTGTGGTCTCCCCCTCTATTTTCAGTTTCTAGTTTTCCACTGGAAAAATGTCGTCTGCAAACTCGTTGTACCCGTTTTTCACCAATACCCAATATACTACAAAATGCTTTCTTACAAACCTGAATTTGAGTTGTCTGCCCATCCTTAGATTTTGGAATGAAATAGCGAGTCCACATTAATGTAGTTTGTTTCCGCTCATTTCTTGCTCTCTTTCTTTTAGGAGTTTCACTAATAGTATATTTGAGAATAAAATTATCCTGAACATCTTTCTTTTTCTCAGAATAAAATGATTGATGATATTTACGAATATCTTGTAAAGAAAGATTTTTACATTCTAGTGCACCACCATTATGCTGACATTTAGGAAGTCGTGGTAAAGCTTTAGATGAATAGAGTTTTCTCGTTTTTAATGTTTTTGCCCACATTTCTACATTTCTTGCCTGTTTTCTACCTCTACCTTTAGAACATGGAACAACAGTCCTTTGAATTAGATTTTCTTCCATTATTAATTATTATTAATCAATATAAACCACTCAAACACAGAAAAATAGCTTGAAAAACTGCACACTTTACAGTAAACTAATCAACATAACCTACCGTCAAAACTCATATATTTTTATTTCCAGCTGTTCGTCAGGGCTGCCACTATATTAATTTTAAAACGTAAAGGCGTAAAACAAAGCTTATTTGATAATTTTTCTCTATTTTATCCATGGTTACATTATTAGAGTCTAAGGACAAGAGACGGTTTTGAAAAAAAATACTATGGATTTCATAGTGGAATGATGTTGGACTAAAGACATTCTGTTTCTTAAGTCTTGTATGTCAGTTGACCGCCATCTTAGCTTTTAATAGCTCGGACAAGAGACACTTTGGAAATAAGCACTACTTTTAAATACGTTTTTAGAGGGCTTAGAGTGTGTTTTGGAACAAGATGAATGGTTTCCCTCATAGAAAAGCCTATACTGAATACGGTAGAACCAATAACTCAATTTTTAAAATTTTGGACAAGAGACCTTTTGGAAATGGCCACCTCAATATAAGTCTCTTTTCTTTTCTTTTTGTGTCAGACTATGTAATCGGGAATACACTGGAAATGAGGTTTACCTTAATTATTAAATGATAACTGTTAAACATTGCAAACATGAGAACAATCATCTCGTGTCAAAAATAAATTCTAATTTGAAAAGCATGCAAAGCAATTATAGTAATTAACAGCCATGGAACTTTCGAAACTTAACGTGAGCCCATCAATCTAGATTCAAAAGGTTTCATGCACGTCAATCAATCTCTTGACGCAAACAAAAAGTATGGTTCGATAATTTGTTTTGCGTTGCTAAAAACTTTATTCAAGGAACTGTTGTAACGGATGAATAAAATTACGACCTGCTTCAGTGGTCGCATGGTATGATGCGTCACTTTCATGTCGGACTAGACTTTAGATGAGAGGGATATTGGGGTTCGAATTCCTGTCGGGTGTACTGAAGGTGGTTATTCCAAAACGGGTTTCCAATCTTCTTCGTTGCGAATGTGGGTACACTCTAAAAAACCTCCTCGTCCCTAACTCCCTAGTATAATACTTTCATATACGTACAACCTAAACAAGTATCAAGGCGCAGAGCTATAAAAAAGAATAAAATTACTATTCAATGAAGAATTAAATCTGTCCATAAAAATAGGCCGAATAAATAATGGTATTTTACTGACGGGTTTCTTGAATATGTAAATTTGTTAAAAGCTTTTTTTTAAATAACAATTTTTTTACGTGAATGCTATTTTATTAATACTAATTTTAATTTTATTAACCCTTCATTTTAGGATATTATTTATATATAAGTTATATATGCGTTTGAAGAATATTGTGCAGATATACATGTATATATGCACATTACTCCCCAAATATTATATATATATATATATATATATATATATATATATATATATATATTTTTACACATTAATCTACAAACGCGTGATATATTTGGTTTCCTGTTTTTACAAATACATTATACATATATATTATCTTAAGGGTAAAATGTATCAATTAATATAATGTTGAAATAAGACACTATGGCACGGAAATTGAACGCAAGACCTTTAGTTTGGCATGGCAATGTTCTATCACAGAGTTATGCTTGTCCTTTACAAAGTATCTAACATCACTAATTATTATAAAGCACAGTCTATTATGGACATACGAGTTGGTCATAGCTATCAGATACATAACCTCATGACTCGTGGGGGACTTTTGTGGGATGTCAAGTCGTACAAGTTGTTTGTACAGAGGGCAAGTTTAAACGCAAAGCATTGACATTTATATTTAGTTTTAAATATGTACTGTTCACAAACATAATTGAAGCATAAATGTTGAGAAATGATTTTGCATTAGAGAACTGAGGCAAAGGTTTAGGTTACATTTCAATGTACCTATGTAAATTTTCAAATACATTATTAAATAATGTTTATGAATGGTATACAATCCGTCACAGATATGAAAATAAGTGGTTTTATATAGAATGTATACAAACATGATTTAACATGTTTATAATTACTGCACTAACATTAATTTTACGTGTGTATTTTGTATTACTACCAGTAAGTTAACTAAAGCTATTGATGAGATATTTTAATTTATAATGACAGGGAGACTAAATAAGAGAAAACCGACTCACAATAACGTGAAATGTAGGTGACAAAACCAATGTGATAAATCACATGTTTGAAACTACCCTCAGTGTACGTGGTAGAGATTTGAGGCCGCTCAATTTATTTAATATCTTTTCATCACGATTTGTTTAAAATGCTACCAAAACGAATATTATTGATTCGGATTGAAACTACCATTTGTTTACTTGGATAATTTATTTTATTGCAATATAGTTTTACAGACGAAAGAAATTATACAAAATAGTTGAGCATTAATAATTTATTCTCAGTGTAGGTAAATAATTAGTTAAATGATTAACCTTCAATCATGTTTAGGCATAATTAACCTTTTTTATGTTACTATTAGCACCGCGTCTTACTAACCGTTCGGGTTTTACGCACTTACGCTAATTCGTAATTGTAGGGTGATTGTGAGATGAAATGGGGGACCTACAGTTTTAACGTGGGACCCGAACCACGGTGGAGGCCTGGCATTCCACGCATTCATAAGTTGTGATTAATAAACGTCTTGTCAGAGGTGAATGGAGGGTTTGGCAATCCGATAAATCTGTGTCGGGACCGAGGATTGAACCCCAGCCCCCAAGTACAGAAGTATGACACCCTACCCTTAGACCACCAGGTCACCAACTTTTTTTATAATTTTTAACAAAGAAAGTAACGAATTTAAATTGTCTTAGAGAAAAATGATAATGTATTTGGATTCAAATTATGCAAACCTTAATATCACACTAGGTTTAGCAAACATATAATGTCCTTACTATCAGTAACTATTTATATGTGATATGTGTTTATAAGTGATTTTTTTTTTTACTATTTTCATTTAACTTTAAACTGTATCATTATTAAAGTACTAATTTTAGTCCTTCATAACATGTATATAAAATAAAAAAAATCCCACTACGCTATGAAAGACAAGGCCATAAAATACCTCCTATGGTTTCTTTCAATTACCCACTAAACTTTATGGGAGAGTTTTTAAGATGGCGGCTCAGATGATAGAAAAGCCGAAATGTTTCTCACTCCCTCACCCCTCTGGGTTTTATTTTATTTTTTGCTCTAGTTAAAGAAGAAGTAAATACATGGGGACTGGCACCTCCTAATAAACAAGACGGGGGTTGTATAGGCCAATTAGCTGTGGTGTAAGCACACATGGAGAGAGAATGTCTGTGTCTTAGCATGTAGACACTGGGAAACATATTGCATTCGAGGCGGGGTAGCATAAAATATTAGGAGTAAGGGTAATAAATTATACCGTTTATCTATCAGCAACTGTTGCGTTAAAGTAGCCTTCTAAATATGCGTGCATTTGTTTGTTTTGGAAAGTTTGACGCCAAGATAGCTTGTTTACTTACTATTATTGTATTTGTCAATTGTAGAAATATTATTTATTTTATATTTGAAAAATTAATTTAAACATTAATAATAATGTTACGTTTGAGACAATTGGGAGTCATCTTACTTAGCATGATTAACACGTTTGGAAAGGTGAGAAAGAAAATTATTTGGGTATTATAAATGACCGTTTCTTTAAATCAAGTAATTTAATATTTTTCTGTAAATTTTCAAAATAATTTTTCTAAACAAAGTTTTTTGGATAATTGAATAACAAAGGGAGGGGATAGGGGATGTAAATTCTTATTTGGACAGGAAGTGACTTTTTGACAAATACAAAAATATCCTCAAATATTTTTCACATATTTAAGAGTAAAATCATGCGATCTTTCACTGTCACTTTTAATAGATAACAAATATCTATGCATCTATGAAATAATACTATTAATAAAGTAAAATATTATTAAAGTTGACTGCAAAAAAAAAATTGTTTAAATTTCCTGAACGTTACTTACCATAAGCATTATACTGTATTCGAAAGGATTTTCATTATCATATTCAAGTATACACATGTCTAATAAACAACATACAAGGAATCCCGATATTTATCATAATTTTGTATTTAGACTTCAAATGCTGTTTTCGATGACTGTAAAAAGAAAACTCTAATCGCTGTCATTTCATTGCTATAAATGATTTGATCATGTTTTTGATGTTAAATTCCTTTAAAATGAATCAAACTGAGGTGCAACCTTGGGATAACCCGGTTTCATTATGTTACAGGGTCTGTTTCTATCCCACGTCTCTTGTCTACATCAATATTATAGATACGTTCCGCAAAAACTAATTAATAAACCAATTATATAGGCAAAACTATTACATTTACCTCATGTTTGAAGCTCTTTACGTCTCCGACCCTCCACCGTCTAAACGTTAAGTGGTCAACTTACCTGAAAAGAGCGAGAAAAAAGATTACATTAATATTTTATTTGTTCTTGTATACATAAAATGTATAACTTTAAGCCCCTAACAGTACTCTTCAGCGTAGATGAAGAAGAATGTGCTCTATTCTTACTAAGTCCACTATAAATAAGGTGCATCAATACATTGAGCTCAGTTGCAGACATTTATGTTGCAATCCAATCACATTTTACATTCTATTAAAGAAAAAACTGAAATCTACATACATACAAAATGTAGCATCAATTGAATTTCATATTTAAGAAATGTAAAAGATGTTTTTCATGTATAGTTGGCCCTTAGTTTGTATGGTGTATGCCAGTATGTATGTATGTTTGTATGACAAAACAGTACAGGTTGAAATAAATGCGTTATTTTTGTATTCGCTTCATCTATAATATAAACTTATTGAAACTAAGACCAATAGGATAGCCTCTTCAAAAAGGCATGCCTAGACCAAAAGAAAAAGAGTATGTGTAGTGTGCAATTTTGGTTTGGTTCAAGTATTTTAATTAGTACATTCTTTAAAGAAGCTATTATATCCTCAATATGGGGGTGGATAAGGATGAAAAGGGTAGATTATAATAACTTCTTATGTATAAATAAATAAAAAGGATAAACAAAAAGTAGTATAAAGTTTGTTAAGATATCTAGCAAAATAAACCAAGGAAAAAAAATTCTTATATGTATTAGCGTACAAGAAGAGGGAGGAAAATAGAGTGAAAATCACATTTTGGGGGGAATCCCCACACTTCAGTACTTCTGGGTCGTATTTAGGGTCTATTCTTGGGATACCGCCAATATCTCAGTGTAATCTTTGACTAACTTTGGATTCACATTCTCGCGGAAAAACAAATGCAGTACCCTGATGAACCCAATGAGCCCTTATCCAATCACAAGATTTCCGCCTTATTGGCACGAGCTGTTGTGCTGAATTTCAACTTTGTCCGCTCTGCCCGATATCCTCGGCACGAGATAACCAATCAACTCTCAAAATCAACCATCACAAATCAGTGTGCATATGCATATGACAGCGTATGTGCTGCGTAGCCAACAGCAAGCAGACAGCTTTGTTGGACGTTGTGAGGACATTTGTAATAATCTGTTAGAGTAAGGCATGTTTATCGATGTATTGGATCATGCCTCAATACACAGTTATAATCTGAAAACATCCATAGGGAGAATGATCTAAAATATAACTTATGCCTATCTACTAGAAAAGAAAATATGGTGATAATCAGCTGTTTTACGTTTGCGTTGCAATACATCATGGGTCAAGATACATCGTGTGAATTGCTGCACTAATCAAGCATAATCTGCTTTCTATTTTCAACGAACGTGTGAATCAATCTTCACATGGCGACGAGTTGCGAGGATACTGGGTTGTGGAATTTCGAATAATATCTAGCAACGCCTTCGCTCAAGTGGCAACTAAACTAAATAAATGACAATTTCTTGTAGGCTGATGTACAGGGGAAAGTGTCATGATCATTATGCTTGTTTCTACCTTGAGCGTAAGTTATTGTATCAAAGTTTTCTTTTAATAAGCTTAACTTGTTTCGTTTTAATTATCCTTTGAAATGAATATATATATATATATATATAAAATACAGCCTATATAAGCACCATTCAATTTAATATGTTGTTTATCTTGTGTAGATGGAATAGGTTAGCCTTGAGAGTCTAGGACCTAAGGAATGCAAAGTAAAAAGTAGTTAAAGTCAAATGAGAGATTGGTAGAACTCCGAATCTCAACTAAAAATAAGGCCCTTGATCCCCACCCGACATCCCCTTTACCAACAAACCAGATAAGACGACACTAACGCCTTTATTCTTGTGTCCATTGGTTTGAGTTATTTTTATATTATGTTTAACGTACTATACATATTACTACCCTTCCAGGCTATAAGCATAATTTCATTAATGAGGGTAGCTTTGAAAAAAGAGGAAATGGAATCAAATTAATGACAGAGCTTTAATCTATGAAATTCAAACAGTACATCAGGATGGGATGTGAATCCCGACCTCTACTCTCAGTAATAAGCCAGACAAAAAATAAATGTAGCATACGCTACAAAAATGATGGTTGAATTATGGTAATTACTCTCCTGAAAATACTCGACCCGTCCGGCCCGCTTCAACACACCCGTGAGCAAGTTCTGGTCTGAGCCGACGAAGCGTGTTTCATCAGATGACGTAATCATCTTCATAATTCAGACGCCTCGAGGCTCTGTTAGAAAGATCTAGATGCTTCAAGACTCTGACGTAAATTTTCTAGAACATTCTAGAACTAGAACCTACTGGAGATGAGCCAGTTGTTTCGTCAGTTCTACGCCATGTTCCCATTCCTTTACCTATCTCAGCCCTCCATGTATTCACTTTGTTCTATCTCTTGGAACACGTGACTTCGGCTGAGAATTGTAAATAAACATGTTTCAGCTATGTGAGAGCCTAGGTAAGCAGTGTTGTCTTTGGCAGGCATGCTTAAAGCAAATTCAAAACTTTCTTGAGTAATGTTAATTGTTTTTGGTCAAATACCTAAAAATCATCCTTTAGGCTTATATATTAAATTATTTATTTAAATCTAAATAATAGATTCAAACTTTTGCTTTATAATATTTTTTAGTCACTTTAATAGGTAAATGTTTAATTTAAATGTATATTGTGTTGAGGCCATTAGATTTTCGCTAACCAATGTTCAAGATAAATTACCTTGTCTTGAAGCCACGGGATGGCGTTTGTAAAATTTCATTATTATTAAATGTGTGTATTAATGATCTCCACATTAACTGACCTATTTATTTTTAATACCACCGTTTCGGGCATAAAAATTAATAATAATGTATTTTTATTGAGTTTAGTTAGGCTCAGTTTAGATATATTATCTTATCTCAGCGTGGACCTTTTTAATGTCAATTTATATATTTGTATTTAACGACAAATTATACCTTGTTTATATCGGAGATGTATGGAATGCATGGATGTTAAGACTCTTAAATTGAGGTTCAAACTAACCCGGGCCTTCTTTTCCACCCCTTCCCACTACAAGCCCTTGTGAATTTTTCTATTGTATTTATTAAATTACCTGGTTTATCTATTTCAATAAAATGTTAGTATGCAACCCAGTGCTTTATCACTCTTTATTTTGGGATTTATAAGGGATTGTGTTAGAAGGCCTCCACCTTTGTTCGTGTTCTCCATAGGCGATGGTTGTTTTACATCTGAAGAACAGGTTTAATCAATCCAAACAGAAACTTTGAAGGGAAATTTTTAATAAATATATCTATTTCCATTCCTCGATATTATATTTAGTTGTAGTAGTACCAAACTCGTTGTGCAAACATTGTTTTAGCCATTACGAAAATGTGATATAACTTCACAAGAAACCTTTAAAAAAACCTTCATGCATGGTTGCTTCCACATGTCCAAGATCGAGCCAAAGAATTGCCCGAGTATTGTTGAACATATATTAAAACACAAAACAAGTGTGTTTTAAAATTAAATCCATCTCCCGCTTCCCCTCGACCTCAAACTCATGATCCCTTCGCTGAGCAAATGATGTTCCCCATACGTGAGGGAGGGCGGGAGGGGGAAGTAAGGCTTGGAAGAAAAATCAATTCCCTTACTCGTTCATCAGTATCATTAATGCAGTACCACACTTTTGTGGAGGTCAAAATTATATTGACACATCTACTTTGAGGTCTATCGACAGTGCGCAAACACGACTAGCGTTCCAATCAACTAATAAGCTCAACAAATTGAGAGAGAGCGCGGGTACAGCCGTCCACAAACAAATCAGCCACCACTCACTTTCGCTATGAAAACCATTTTAACAAAGACCTCTTCTCCGTGTATGAGATAACAAACGAACAGGTTGGGGTGAAAAAAAAATAAAAAAATATCAGGGATAAAGCTAACATTTGTTCAATGAAATGAGTGGGCGCACCAGAATTTACTTGATTTTGAGAGTTTTACTTTTGAATAGTAAAAAATCAAATAATTAAAATCTAAAATCCAGTTTTCATATGTAATGCCTCATATAAGAGATAGAAAACTTATTAGGTCAGATTTGACGTATCCATTCGTAACGTCTTACTATATGCAGCTGTCACTTTTGATTGATAGTATCATATCAACCCCTTTAAAATAACACTAATAAAATAATAAAGTGTTATGGTTTACCGTAAAAAATTATTTGTATTTTTTTAAGGTTCCTTCCCATATAAATATGACTAAATTTGCTGGCTAGAATAGGTTTAAACGCTTAGAGCTATAGCCTTTAAAAAATATATCATAATAAACTTTCATGAATTATTTATTATGTTCCTTAAAAAAAAACACGCATATTACAAACTTAAATTTTAAGTAAGTATTCTCTAATGCAAGATATCATTATAAAATATAGAACCAAAAATCTCAACTACTGATGACAAACGTCATTGGCAAATTAGGTTAAAGTTTCCCATTTAAAGATTCTATTGAGATTTAGTTTTTAGTATTTATTTTAACTGAGACTAATAATGTGTTATTTCTAAACACATATTTATCGCAACAATGAATTTATACACTCCGGTGAACTCCAAATTGTTTCAGACTTCATTATTCTTATGCCAATCCATTATTTTATTTTGGTTTTTATTTTCTAGGTACGTGTAAACTAAACTTTCGAGTAAATAAGTGAGTTTCCAAAAATTTTCTTTAGACCTTGTTGACTGTGAAAGATAACAGGTATCTAAATAAGCAGTAGCGAGGCGTCAGGGTAGGCAGGATATGCTCAGCTATCCCAAAAGGATAGAAAACATCCCTTTATATAAAACAGATGTCAATTGAAATTTTAATGGTCATTTTTTAATGCATGGTGAAATATTAGCGAGCGCGCGAAACGAATGTGTCAGTTCCTTTTGGCAGGATAAGCTGATACCTATCTGTCTAAAGCACCCATGGAATTAGGCCTGCGGGGAGTTAGAAGGGTAATGCGTGCGCAGCTGTTCACCTCAGTCACTGAAGGACCAGGGAGCCGGCTATCCCCGACTCGTGAGTGTTACATTCTGACCATACAGAGTGTGCTTCAAAGATTTATTTCAGTGTAGATAGGTTTAGTATTGTGATTGTGACTTGAATATTATTGTTTTATTGAATTGTTTTAAATTTCGTATTATAATATATATCAGTAAGGTTAAAATTTAGTGTATGCACTGCAGAAAATAAATGGTACGGAACTCCGCACGGACTTCCTCGCACTATTGTTTAAAAATGGAGATATTTACTCAAATTTCGTAATATATGAGAAAAGAAATAATATACAGTAGCGAACCCAAGCATAAATTGCACTATAATTACGTAAAACATTTTTTGAGTCACGGTTTTAAATTTTATAATTTTGTTTTTAAAGAATTAATGTCCTCATTTGTATGTTTGGACCGATGAAAAGGATCAATGTTGGGTCCAGAAGGGTCTACACTTCGTATTAAAACTTTAATTTCTGGTTAAAATGTTCGACATTTTATTAGGTGTTGCTAATCTTCATGCCATAGCATTGCTATTAAATTCCTCATTTATAAATGTTGACCAATAAAAATGTAAATATTGACTATTGAGTCAAAAATGGATATAGATCATTATCGTACAAACATTTCTCCTAAGAGGCTTAAGGAATAATTACATACACTTTTAGACATTTAATTATTTTAAATTACTCTATGTCATTGGAGAATTATTGCGTTAAAACTTAAGTAGTATCTATTTACAACTAAAGTCCACAAAATTGTATTAACATATTTGCCAATATCTCAGAAACTGTGTGATTTATAAACATATATTTCATAAACAAGTTTTTAATTTTTAATAGTACTACAATTTTGCAATGATAAGCTATTTAGTATCTCAAATAGTTGCGGATATACGGAAGATTCTGCTTTTGTAAAGTACCCTGAAATTCATTTTCATAGTAAAATGAAAATAGCCAGTTTATATATATTCTTAATAAACTACTAGATACAATTTTAATCAAAATCTTCAGATTAAATTTGAGCAAATCGATTATTTTTTTCTCTTTTTGCCCTTTTAAACTACTCTAAATTTTAAGTTTAAACAGACACACAGACATACTTTCTTGCAAGGATCACTTTTTAGGGTTTGGGGGGTCTTGAGACGTCGACATTCATCAACATTTCAGGCTAGATTTTCTTTTGCGGTCGCAATACTTTCTTCTCTTGTGTTCGTAAAGTTAAAAAATTTATACATTTACGTATATATTGAAAAAGTTATTGGTTATATTAAAATATACTTCTTATAAAAATATTTGTATTATAAAGACACCTACATATTTGTAACGCTAAGTAATTTCATATCTCAATAGTTTAGGAGATATTATAAAAAAATATCATTTACGCATCAGACCGAAGCCCTTTAAAACATTTTGCCGAAATATTTAGGGAATCCATTTTGTTTAGAATATCTATAAATGTTTAGAGATTAAATTTAATCAAAATCGTTAGAGTCAATTTTGAGAAAATTGACTTTTTTTTTCTTTTTGCCTTTCAGTAAACTACCCTTAACCTTAGGGTTAGATATCCAATTCAAAAAACCCCTCGGGGCTACCCTATGAAAACCCTAGATACCAAGTTTTAGCCCAATCGGTAAAATGTTTTTTTAGGTTCTAGTTGGAGGTACAGACAGACAGACAGACAGACAGACAGGTAGACAGGTAGATGGAAAGTTAAAAACAACTTTTTTAGATTCGGGGGGTCATGAAACGCCAAGATTCATCAAAATCTCGAGTCCGATTTATTTTACGATCACAATACTTTCTCTACCTGTAAGATAGCGAGAAAGTAAAAATGGAAGACGTTGTAAACATAAACAATGATTCTTTCGATTCAGTTGGCGTATTGTTAAATAATTCTACCGAGGCTTTGTCTTTTGAACGAAAATTGCATTTAAAATGAAAAAAGAACAAGACCATAACTATATATTTCACCGAAGGAATAGCAAAGAAAAAGTAAGCAAAAAATAGTACATTATAATTATTATTATTATTATTATTATTAGTTGTTGTTGTTGTAGTTGTAGTAGTTTTTTTATTGCATCAGGAATACAAATTTATTTACTAACCAATGTCCAGATAAGCACAATATGCTTGTAGGCTGGTGGTAGTAGTGGTAGTAGCTTAGCAGTAGTAGCAGTCGTCTGCCAGTAATGTATTATATAACTTCATAAAAATCCCATTTTCAACATCTTTAAGTGTGCCCCTCTATGAGTGTTCATGACTCAGCTTACCCAAAAATAATCGCAACGTTTCGCCATCGTAAATAAGCCCCTGTTCTAAGGAAATATTAGTTATTCTGTGCAGTGAGGGAATGCTTTCAACTAGTAATGACCATACACTCCTCAAATAACCAAGCAACTCTTCCTTTTCACTAACCTGGTTAGCTTGAGGGTAGACTGTGTTTTAATATTTGATTAATTGATATCCAACACATTTATCTTAAAACTAGTTTTCTTTTTTTTTAGCGAATGGCATCATTGAGATTATAGGGCCAATGGTGCTAAATTAACAGGGGAAAAAATCTCCACAAGAAGTTGCTACTTTACAAATGTGAATGATGAACACAAACTACACTTTAAGCCAACAGACTTCGGGAAAGTAATAGGTACAGTCGTGCAAACAAGAATACAGTCTAGTGAATATTTTCTAGTTTATAATTCCGATATCTGCGTCTAACAGCACATCCGGGAAAAACGTGTACACATTCATACATTATAGACATACATGGGTACATTTATGGGTATGGATGCAAAAGTTTAAATTTAAAGGAGTCGTAGCCGCATTTTAATAGAGGAAGAAATGAAAAACACATTTTAATACACCCAGCCAGAATTCGAACCTAGATCTTCCCATAACCATCAAACTCGACAAAAATTACACTGCCGCCTTTGTAAGTTTGCCCACAGTGTGTATATCAAATACATATTAAACAATGGCAATACCCGCATAAGTGGGTACGGAGAAAAATACTCCATTCTCCCCTTACATGGTTTGCAGGTGGTGAAGAAATCGGGGCTCAAATCCCAGCCACAGGTACTGAGATAGCCTTTAATTAATGGTTCCCAACCCATCCTTCACACAAATTCAGGTACACTCTAGTTCAATTATACCTTCATCATCCCTACTAAACCAGTGTAAATATGCAGATATTAAGGACGTATAATCGGTTGAGAACGTGACTAAAAAAAACACCATGTCCCTATGTGAATAAAATGTAATGTTTGAATTCACGTTCACAAAAAAAAAAAAAATATGGAACTTGCCGATAATTTATTTCTCTAGTTGCCATGTATAAATTCCAGGATCGATTCCAAGCCGTGTCAATAGAATGAACATTACAGTATTTAGGTTGTGTGGGAGAGTAACAACTACACTATAAAGTAAATACCAGAGTGCTAAGCAGAACGTTAGAACCTTTCATCCCACCATGCGACAATATATGACAACATTAGGTTTGTGACCAGGGTCTGAAAAAATTCTAAATTGAACTCGTGTGGCTAGTTAGTTCGACTAATGAAAATAAGGTCCTTGCTTAGATCACAAGGGGAAACTACAAAAACCTATAAAAAATACTGATTATATCCGCATTGGTGGTCTAACGCGTCACTCTCGTGTTAGACTGGATTGCTGATGAAGGGGAGAATGGGGTTTAAATACTGGTTGGGTGTAATGATGGCGTTTCCCAACCCCTAAAATTGTTTCCAATCTACCTTCTCAAAAATGCGAGTACATTTTGTTTAAAATTGTATCTTACTCATCTATATTTCATTAAACTATAACCTGAATAGATAGGTTATTAATATTCAGTATATTTTTAAGATAATTATTATGATTATAGAAATTATACTAATAATAATCATATAATATCCACGTGTCTATAGTCCTACACCTTAGCTCAGCTAGTAGCATATCTGATTCCTCGTTAACTATACGTTTCAGGTTTGATTCTTGGCATGAATGAAAACTGTATGGTGGGTAAAATTGTTGATTAATAATTGCAAATAAAATACAATTATTATAGAAGTATGTTCAGCACTACGATTATTAATGACATATTGATTTACATTCAGACCTCGCACCCCAGTTACACGTGAGCTAGATTCGTATGGGAATGTGACCAATGCACAGTGGGGTGGAGTCCCAAAAACTTATCCAAAATATGAAGGTATCCTTCGATTCGTATGAAAATGGGTATTCTGAAGTTTTTGAGGTCGTTGTTCACTAATATTAAGTCAAAATTCCAAGAAACAAAATGAAGCATCCAATATTGTGGACGTGAAAGTAAAATATCTATCAAATTTAATCGAAACATGATGTATGGGGTTTTTTGAGATAGCTGATTATGAATCTGAAACAAAAATTTTAAAAAAAAGTGGAAAAATATGATGGACAGGAAAGGAGAAAAATGTAAAATTTAATCAAAACTTGATTTCATGGGGATTTTGAAGTCGCCGATTACAGATCTGAAGTCAACATTCCAGAAAAATAAAAAGTTAAAAATAAAAACTCACCAAATACATTATACAATAGTTGTCAACACACTTTTAGAGTGAAATCACTCATAATCATTATCTTCAAAATCAGATTCGTCAGAATTATCTGGATCATCATTTGTTGGCACTGTTGTAGGTTGTATTAAGAGTTCTACTGCCTCATATTTTAGAGATATTAAATTTCTCTGCGGCAATTTGATCAGTCATTAAATATAAGGGTTAGGACAAACTGACAAACGAGCGAACGAGTGTGCAAGCGACTGGTTGGCCAAACTGGCGAGCGAGCGCGTGATTAACAGATAGTTCTCGATAGTTGTTGACGAGTGAACTGAGGGTGGTTTTTGACACGTGATTTATTGTTGTGGTTTCCTCATCCTCTCTCCAATATAATGGTGATTCCTCTTTGTAAAGGCCTACTATGATAATATTGAAGTCTTTTAACATATCAGTTTTAAACATACATATATGTATGTTTTATGATCTTACCAATTAAATTAGGCCGTTAGTAGTAAGTGTGCAAAACCTATTGATAGCAATACAAATGTCAAAATGATAAGTTTTCCTAGCACTCAATGAACCAACATACAATTATATTACCTAACGCCTGTAAACTATACTGTACAGGGTCGATCGCGCGTGCTTGAAAAATAGAACCAGTATATCTTTCAATTGCGCACGCTCAGTCGCTCGCTCCAGTCTGGCCACCTCTCATTACAACCAATGTGTTCTATTATATATTTTAGTCGCTCACTCGCCCAATCTGGCCGTCCCCTAGGGTTAGATGTCACGAGGAGCCTACGAAAGCATCTTGTATCGTGTTAACACTTGAATCTTTCCGCGAAAAATTCTCACGAGCCCTTTTTGTTTTTGTCGCTTCTTGAGCATCTTTAATACATTATTTCGTCTTATAGGTAATATTTTCTCAGAAACTATAAGTTCTCTATGAATTAAAATCTTATGTATCTAAGTAGGTCATATAATACCATGGATACAATTCGATGAACTTTCTACTTGTATCAAAGGCACATATTTTTAATTTTTGCGAATTAATTTTATGCCTACCTGAGAGGTAAAAAAAATCGCTTTACTTCTAGTATAATGCAATGCACTTTTTAAGAATACAAAAAATGCGCCATGGGCAAAAACTAAAAATTAGTTTTTTTTACCTAATCATATTTTTCAGCGCAACATCATATATTTTTTAATTACTTAAATATTCATTTTTGAAGTTGTTTGGAAAAATCTTAGTAGAGGAAACTTAATTAATTAATATTTATAAAGTAAACCTAACCTAACTTAACTATTGCAATGCATTAATACAAGACAAAGCACATTTAAATAAAATATGATGTTGCGCATAATCAAATAGTTCATCTCTTGCTTTTACTCATCACTTTTTAATTTAAAAAAAAGTTCATTGCATTATGCTATAAAAAAAGTTATTTGTTTTTAAGAAAAAGTTGGGTTACTATTGGCGCCCAGTTGGCGGGGCCCAGATGGCAGCGCTCAGTTGTTCGGATACGAATGCACCCTGTTCTCTGCCTCCTCCTACAGATACCATAATTTTATCATTTCCTGCAAATGTAAATATTCGTTTTTATTCCTATGCTACTTTTTTCCATAAAACCTGCTTTCTATAACATCGTGAAGAAGATAGTTCCTTCTAAGGATGTGTATGATCCAGTTGGCTAGTAAAGCATAATCAAATAATGTCATGCTTCACACTCAAAATATATATTATATCATATAATGTTAGGTTTATTTGTATATAAACTGAATTGTGCAGAATAAATAGATTACAAAGGTAATACAACGTACGTTTACACCTAAAAATATCAAGTTTTGATTTGTTCATATTGTAGGTATTTCTTTCCCTACACTTTGTGTGCATGTAGTGCTTATGTACAAGAGCTTAAAAGGCATATAAAGTAAGATGATATGGTTGGATGTGTGTGCAATCTATGTAAAACGACCATAGGGGTTTGTTCTTGGCAATTGAAAGAATTTTAGAGAGGTGGGAATACCCTTAGCAACATGACCCTAAATTTTTAGTGCGGGATATCCGTGGTTATGTAACAGATTCAGTGTACTTACAAAAAAAAACACTTCATTATAAGGTTAAAAACTTACGTTGTAATAATTGAATTATTATTTATCTTGACTACCAACGTTTATATATATCTGGGATATGAGTAAATTAAGACTTCTGAATAATATGGTAGTATTTGATCCACTCGTATTCAACAGCCCAATTTTCCTATAAATAACATAAAGAAAATACAAAANATCCGTGGTTATGTAACAGATTCAGTGTACTTACAAAAAAAAACACTTCATTATAAGGTTAAAAACTTACGTTGTAATAATTGAATTATTATTTATCTTGACTACCAACGTTTATATATATCTGGGATATGAGTAAATTAAGACTTCTGAATAATATGGTAGTATTTGATCCACTCGTATTCAACAGCCCAATTTTCCTATAAATAACATAAAGAAAATACAAAAATATTTTTTCAGTAAAGCTCGATAATATTTTACTATGTGATCGGTGCTTATTTTTATAATATCTATAAGGAGTAATAGCTTCAATTACATTATTTGACCTGTGAATAAGTGAATGCAACTATTTTATATGTAAGATAAGGTTCTTATTATGAAATGAGGCCGAACAATATTGACATACAGGATGTTTATAAAAGAACTCCAGGGTTTCAAAGAAAATTATACTAAGAAAAAAAATATAAAATATCACTTTGAAAGGTCGTATATTTAAGATTATTTTTGTGTGACTAGTACACTTTGATTATGCTCCAGTCTACCACACTTAATGTATTTAATATTAATTTTCAAAGCCTTGGAATTATTTTACAAAAACTCTACCGGGGTAAAAATGATCCTCTTTTTGTGGTTTTCATCAAACATAATTTTCATTTTATTAAAAAATTGCAAAAAATATATGTCTATAATTAAATATTAATAATACCTTTCATTCCAGTTTATTATGTAGACCACACTAGGGAAAAATCTAAGAGGGGGTCAATGTGTTTCGGGTAACTTTGACTTTGTTGTTTTTAGCACACAAATCAGTTCAAAATTCAATTAGGGTCAATGTTGAAGTTTAGTAAGTTAACTATGACCCCTCAAAAATAGAGTCAATCTTACCTTGTGAAAATTTCATCAATTTTTATTAATGGGGCCTTTACACATACACACTGTAACTTTATAAAACACAGGTCTGTATTTTATAACTATTAGTTTTTTTTACAAAGGATTAAGGAATGGGTTTAGGTAAATTTTATTTTAAATTTTTTTTAACACCAAATATGTATCTCCTAAATCCCCATCAATACTTATGGTTTATTTTAGACCAACATTAAAATTGTTAGTTACATCAGTATCTGTAACTATCTTAAGCGAATGTTGAAGTTGTTTCAACTGATGCTTTTCTTTCTCAATTTTAGTTTGGTTAAGTTGGAACTGCTTAGGAAGAACTAAACATTGCAATTCAGGGACAGACATATTTTTTGTTTCTTCACTTTCATAACGATCAAGTTTGTTTTTTTCCCCTTATTTTGTCGCTATGTTTGCATTCAGCACTTACACATCCACTTTGGCAGTTCGTTTTTCTCGGTTCAGGTTCTGGTTCAGCTGTTGTATTCTCACTTCTTTTTTACAACTGCCGATAGGGCACAAGGTACTTTACTAAATACAGGACTTACTTTCTTATTCATGAGATCCAACAAGTCTTTTCCCTATCTATTAGTTTAATAATTTTGTTTCCTGTAGCTTTTAGATAAGTTTTTTTCAATGCGGTTTTCATATTATTTACTAGTGTTTTTTACCAGGCCAATAGTGATTTCCTTCCCCGATGGCATTACTAAACTCTTCAATCAATGTATACATGGTGATATTTTTTTGATTGCACCATAGATGGTATTTTAGATTTTTCTAAGACAATTG